>VZQC01006693.1:2316526-2345189 GCA_009823505.1 Rhizomys pruinosus | reverse complement strand
GATATATATATATATATATATAAATATATATATATATATATATATATATATATATATATCTTGGGGAAGGGTATTCTAAGGGTATTCTAAATTGTGCATTAAGAAATATTATGTTTTTATTTTCCAGACTATATAACAGGTTCTGTTAATAATAAGAAAATTCACTTTTTAAAAATTTATTTTCATATGTGTATGAATGTATTGTCTGCATGTAGGTTGGTGCACCCGTGTTGTGCAATGCTACGGAGGTCAGAAAAGGGTATCGGATTCCCCTGGAACTGGAGTTAAAGATGGTTTTCAGCCACCATGTGGTGCTGGGGATCGAACCCGGGTCCTCTGCAAGAGCATTCGGGGGTCTTAACCACTAGGCTATCTCTCCAGCCCCAAGAAAATTCACTTTTAAAAAAATGTATTGGTTCTTTTAACGTTTTATTAATTGAAGTTTTGTGCGATTCATACATTTCTTAGTCCAATTTAGACTGATTCTCCTTCACATGTCCCCCACTCCACCTGAGTTCATGCATTTTACCATACATGTTTTGCATCTTTTTTTCAGTCTTTTTAATTTTTTTTTCTATGCAGAGGTTTATTGTTTTGGGCTGAAGTTTACTTTTTCATTCAGTTCTTTGATCCAGTCCTTTTGTTGTTCTCTCCAATTTGTATTGCTCCAAAATATGCATATATGTTCTTCACACAAGATACCAAAATTATGACATTTGAAAATAAACTGTATGTTAACTGCAAAACATGTTTAGGAATTCACATTTTTCTGCTTTAATTTTATATTACTCTAAAGTATGCATACACACCCTCCCCCTATATACCACCATTACAAAGTCTGAAAATAAGTGATAGGCTAATTCTAGATCCCGTTAAGGTATTCACATTATGATAGCACAGTTGCTTTCAGGAGAGATATATATATTGCTCATTTTGCCTTAAAACTAGGCATTTGGTGCTAGCATCAACAAATGAGGGATACCATTCCTCATGTGTTTCTTCTGGGGCTGTGTTACTTCACTTGGCATAATATCTTCTAGTTCCATTTAAGTACAAAGTTTATGATGTCATCTTTCTTTACTGCTGCATAGAAATCCATTGTGTAGATGTACCACATTTTCTCTATCCACTCCTTGGTTGATGGGCACTTTTGAGTTTAATGAGATTCCATTTGTCAATTGTTGGCCTTATGTCCCGTGCAGCTGCTGTTTGATTTAGAAAGTCTTTTCCTTGCGGTTCTCATCCTCAGCCTTTCACCACTGTGCTATCCCCACACCCCTAATATAAACATGGGAAAGATGTATGGAGACCACACCTGCAAGTATACAGATGGTCTCTGGAATGCCAGAGAGTGTTACCAAAGGCCACTAAAGCAAATATAGGTCTCCTTGAGTCAAGCAAGACTACTCTGTCAGCACCAGCTACACCTCATCTGCCTGGAAAAACTGTACAGCAGTGGCAGCCACATGTCTGTACATCCCAAATCTAATTGGCTATTAGCTCTCTCCTTGGAGGAATAACCCATGGCTGATGCCACAAGCTTACATCCTCTAATGGTTAGGAGACATTATAAGCCACACGAAGACCCTGTCATACTTAACAGAAGAAAATGTAATTCATGGATTAGCATACCATCCAAACATCTGTGTCTATACCAAGGTAACCTACCATAACAACTAGTAATGTTTAAATACCTATATATCTAATTGCGAGTGCTTCATTAGTAGGATCGAAAGGCTATATATTATACTGTTTAAATACCTATATATCTAATTGCATGTGCTTCATTAGTAGGATTGAAAGGTTATGCCTGGACAAGCTGGCAGCCCATGAAAGAAAACAGCCAGAATTGACTAGAGACCAAGACAACAGCTCCAGAGAAAGTAGACTGTTTTGCTTCTCATCCACCTGTGCCCCTTTTCTAAGCCTAGGGAACAATCTGCGGAAGAGGGGGCGTGGTAGAATGTAAGGGCTACGATTGGGGTGAATGGTGAAACTACAACAATATAGACTGGACACTCATTTGATCAACTTGATTGAACATACAAGCCCCCCCCCCCTGCTGGATGGTGAGACCCATGAGCTGTGTGGGTTTGGGCACAACTGCTCATAAATTGGTTTTACATGAAGGATGCTTGTACTCACAGATTATCACCTACTGTTAAAAAAAATGAAAACAAACAAACAAAAAAAACATAAAACAGAGAAAGACGCAGAAAAGTTATGGCAGAATGCATGATCTGGGATGGGTAGGGGTGGGGTGGGGGGAAAGGAAGGGGATATATGCCTGAACTGAATTGGAAAATGATGTATGAAATACACAAAACATCAAAAAAATATATTTTTATAAAAAAAAGAAAGTCTTTTCCTATGCCTATGTCTTGTAGGTTGCTGCCAACATTCTCTTCTATCACCTTCAGAGTTTCAGGTTTCATATTGAGGTTTTTGACTATTTGGAGTTGATTTTGTACAGGATGAGAGGTAGAGATTTAATTTTATTCTTCTACAAATGTTGATCCAGTTTTGCCAGCACCATTTGCTGAAGATGCTGTCTTTCCTCCATTGAGTCTTTTTGGCCCCTTTGTCAAATATAAGGTGGCTGAAATTGTGTGAGCTCAAGTTTGGATATTCAATTTTGTTCCACTTGTCTATGGGTCCGTTTTTGTGCCAGTACCAGGCTGTTTTTATGATTATAGCCCTGTTATATAGTTTGAAATCTAGTGTAGTGATCCTCCTGTATTGCACTTTTCACTCAGGCTTCTTTGGCTATTCAGAGTCTTTTGTTTTTCCAAATTAATTTAAGGATGTTTTCCCCCCAAGTCTGTGAAGAAACTCATGCGGATCTTAATTAGGACTGCACTGAATCTGTATATTAACTTAAGTAGAATGGACATCTTTACTCTATTAATTTTTTCAATCCATGAGCATGGGAGGATTTTCCATCTTCTGATGTCTTCTTCAATCTCCTTCTTCAGGGGTTTAAAATTTTTGTTGTAGAGATCCTTGGTGTCTTTGGGTAAGTTTGTTCCTAGGTATTTTATTTATTTATTTATTTATTATTTATTTATTTATGGGGCGGCTATTGTGAATGGGAAAGTCTTCTTATATTCCTTCTCCAGTTGCTTGTTGTTGGTGTTAAATAAAGGCTACTGATTTTTTCTAGGTTAATTTTGTATCCAGCCAAAATTTTTTTGAAACTCTTAATTCCTTCTAGGAGTTTTCTGAAGGAGGTTTTAGCATCCCTTAGGTAAGCTATCATATCATCTGCAAAGTTTGACTTCCTCTTTTCCAATTTCCATTTCTTGCCTTATTGCCCTAGCAAGCCTTTCAAGAACTGAAGAGGGGTGGATGGGGGACAGTCTTGGCATGTTCCTGCCCTTAAGGGGAATGTTTCTAACTTTTCTCCATTTAGGATGATGTTGGCTGTGGGTTTGTTGTATATGGCTTTGATTACCTTGAAGAATGATCCCTCCAATAACATTACCTCTAGGACTTTAAGAATGAAGGGATGCTGGATTTTGTCCATGGCTTTTTCTGTGTCAATTGAGGTGATAGTATGTTCCTTTGTTTTTCAGTCCATTTATGTGTTTTATGATATTTATTGATTTTCATATGTTGAACTTTCCTGCATCTCTGGTATGAATCCAACTTGGTCATGATGGACCATCTTTTTGTTTTGGGTCTGTATGCAGTTTGCAAGTATTTTTTTTTTTTGAGAATTTTTGCATCTGTTTTCATTAATGAGATGGGCCTTTTTTTTTTTTTCTTTTTTTTTTGGTTATATCTTTGCCTGGTTTTGGTATCAGAGTGATGCTAGCTTCATAGAAAGAATTTGAGAGATTTCTCTCTGCTTGTCTCCTTTTGAACAGTTTTAGTAATAATGGTTTTAAGCCCTCTTTAATTGTTTTATAGAATTCTTCCATGAAACCATCTGGGCCTGGGCTTTTTTTTTTTTAGGTGAGAAGTTTCTTATTACATTTTCAATTTCTTCATATATTTTGGGTCTGTTTATGCTGTCAATCTCTTCTTGGTTAAGCTTTGTTGAATTCCAGGATTTCAGATATTCATCCATTTCTCTTAGGTTTTCAAATTTATTAAAGTATAAGTTTTTTAAATATTCTTGTATGATTGTCTGGATCTTTTTGTTGTCTCTTGTGATGTTTCCCTTTTCATCACAAATTCTATTGGTTTGGAGCTGCTCTTTCTTTCTTTTTGGTTAATTGGGCTAGAGGTCTTATCTATTTTGTTTATCATTTCAAAGAACCAGCTTTTGGATTCATTGAGTCTTTTTATTGTTTTCTTTTCCATTTCATTGATTTCTGTTATTTTTTTTTTTTTGTCTATTGGGTTTCAGGTTCATTTGTTGTTGTTTCTCAAATGCTTTTAGCTGCAATGTTAGATCATTTGTTTGTGTCCTTTCTGGGTTTTTTTTGTTTTGTTTTGTTTTGTTTTTATGTAGGCACCCAGGGCTATAAACTTCCCTCTTAGGATGGCTTTTAAAATATTCCATAGGTTTTGTTGTGTTGGGTTGTCATTTTTGTTTAGTTCAGGAATGCTTTAATTTCTTTCTTTATTTTTTCCTTGACCCATTCATTATTCAGGATTATGTTGTTTAGTCTCCATCTGTTCTTGTAGATAGTAGGGCTTATCTTGGTGTTCATAATGAGCTTTATTGTACTGTGGTCTGATAGAATGAATGAAATTGTTTCAATTCTTTTGTATTTGCAGAGTTTTTTTTTTTCTGTATCCCATATGTGGTCAATTTGGGGAGAATGTTCCGTCAGATGCTGAGTAAAAGTATATTCTCTGGTGTTTGGGTGAAATATTTGATAGATGTCTGTGAGGTCCATTTGCTGTATTGTATTGTTCAGTTCAGATATCTCTCTGTTTATTCTTTGTCTACTTGACCTATGTAATGTGTTCAGTAGGGTACTGAAATCCCCTACTATTAGTGTGGTGGAATTAATCTGTGCCTTGAGCTCCTGTCGAATTTTGTTTATAACCTTTAGTGCACTGGAGTTTGGTGCGTATATAGTCATGATTGTGAAATCTTCATGGTTAATTACTCCTTTGATAAGGAGGTAGTGTCCCTTTTGTCTCTTCTGATTAGTTTTATTTTAAAGTCTAATTGTCTGATATTAGAATAGCAACTTCTGCTTTCTTTGTGGTACCATTTTCTTGGAATATTTATTCCATCCTTTCACTTTTAGTTGGTGCCTATCCTTGAGTGTGAGTTGGGTTTCTTGCAGACATCGATGGGTTTTGTTCCCTATTCAATTCTTCCAGTCTATGTCTTTTGAATTAGGTGTTCAGTCCATTAATATTTAAGGTTATTGAGAGATGTGTGTTGGTTAATTTTACCTTATTTTCTGTTAGAATTCTTGGTTTAGGTTTGTATTTCCACAGTTATACTTTTATTCATTACTCTCTCTTGCTGCTTGGGGATAGTTGCTCCTTTCCTCTGACTTTTGAATTGCTTTGAGTATTTTCTGAAGGGCTGGTTTTCTGGACATGAATTCTTTTATCTTGTTTGTGTCATGAAAGATTTTTCTTTCTCCTTCAAATATAATTGACATTTTTGCTGGGTATAGTAATCTGGATTGGCATTTACAGTCATTTAGTACTGGGAATATTTTGGTCAATGCTCTTCTGGCTTTCATCATTTGCACTGAAAAGTCAGCTATAATTCTGATGGGTTTCCTTTTATATGTAACTTGTTGTTTTTCTCTTGCAGCCTTCAGTAATTTGTCTTTGTTTTTGGCATCTGGTGTTTTAACTATGATGTATGGGGAATTTCTTTTCTGATATTGTCTATTTGGTGTTATATGTGCTTCTTGTATTTGTATGGGTTTGTCATTTTTCAATTCGTGGAAATTTTCTTCTCTTATTCTATTGAAGATCTGATCAATACATTTGTCCTGGAATTTTTCTCCTTCCTCTAACCCCATGATGCAGAGGATTGATCTTTTCATAGTATCTCAGTATTTCCTGCTTGTTCCACACATGATTTTAATTTTTTTTCATACTCTTTCTTTGAGCATTGTAGTTCCAGTGTTGATATTCTACTTTCTGCTTCATCCTATCCATTACTGAGGCTTTCTCCCATCTTTTCCTGCTGATTGGATGAGTGGGTAATTTCCTTATTCATTTCATCCTGTGATTTCTTTAGTATTTCCAGTTCCCTTTGGAGTTTGTCATTCTCTCCTTCTAGATACCTGATTTGCTGGTTGGTTTCCTGTTTCATTTCAACATCTGCTCTTTTCAGTGTTTCCACTTTACTCATGAGCTTGTCATTCTCTGTCTTGATTTCTTTGAGTATGTCTATTATTGTTCTTTTAAGTTCTGTGTCCTGGGTTATTACAGGGAGAACTCATCGTTGGAGTCTTCTATAGGACTGATAGATTTTGGTGGGACTTTATTATTTGCTTTTCCCATGTTGTTGATTTTCCTTTGAGCTCTTGGTATGTGGATTTGATTTGTTGTTTATAATCTGATGCAAGGTCCAAGTGCTTCTTTGGTTGGTTGAAAGCCTATTCCTCTAGGTTGGAAGGCTTGCTGCCTCTTCTGTTACTTTATGCTCTGAGTCACCTTCCCTGATCCCACCAGGATAGCAGCAAATGTGGTGGGCAGCACTGGTTTTTGCCCGCCCAATACTGTCACCTCTGGTGTGCCTGTCTGGAAGTTGGGGCAGCTCCAGAGACCTGGGTTCAGTCCCTGGTCCAGGTGGGATGACAGCTGGGGTGAACAAAGGGGCCTTACCTGGTCTGGGCCAGAAGTTGGAGCAGCTCCAGAAACCCAGGTGCAGTCTCTGGTCCAGATGGGATGATGGCCCATATTGATTCTTTGAGAATTTTGTACAATGTGTTTTGAACACAGGCAGAATCCCTCCCTCATTTCCAGCCCCATCCTTAATTTCTTTACAGGCCTAGCATATGTAATTTATATTTCCCAAATGATCTTAGGAAAGGGTCCATCCCTTGGAATCTGATTAACCAACCAGACTTCATATCCCTCTGGAAAATTTACTCCCCCTTTCCCAACAAGTCTCAGCTAGGGCTGAGTGCTTCCTCCCCACCTCCCTGATCCATGCTGCTGGGATTTTTAGCTGTCTTGGCCTTGCAAACGTCTTGTGCTATCACAAATGCCATGAATTCTTATGCCCAGCTATCTCGTGCTATGTAGAAAATGCACCCCCACACACACACACAATAATCATCGATTCTTGTGAGGAGTGAGTATGATATAGGTGTACTCATTTAGGGCTGAGCATCCCACAGTCTTTTATTTTCTAAAAACTGACAAGCCAAGGGGCTCTGTGTCAGTCATCATCTCTTGCAAGAAGATTCTCTTGTAAGAACTGAGAAGTAAACTGATATTTGAGGATAATAGTAAGTCATTAAAAGTCAGTTTAATACTATGTCTGCTTAGCAGCATAACAGTAATAGGTTCTCCCTTACCATCTATGATCTCTGTTGCCATAGGCTCTTGGCACTGATTGAAGTATGAGTTCCAACTTGTGAAAAAGGCCTTAAATTCAATCAGAAAATTACTCCCAGAACATGCATACCACTACTGCACCAGTGGGTAGATCTTCCCAGACCAGTTCTTATTTTCGCTCACATGATTCACACCTGGGTAAGGTTGCTGATTGTACTTTCTTCCTTTTATGTTAGCATGGATTGCACATCCAAAATCAGTTTATTGTTACAAGTGAAAATACAATTAGAGTTTGATATCATTAATGTTTTTAAATATATCTCTTATTCTGAAATTTGCATATGTATTTAATTCTTAAAACACTTTAATTACCTGTATACTGCCAATTAGATGCTACCTGAGTTTTCTATGCTTTGATAATTCATTTGTTCTTAAAGTAAATCACACAAAAATAAACAGAAATATCTAAGTCTTGAGACTGTGTGTGTGTGTGTGTGTGTGTGTGTGTGTGTCTATGTGTATGTGTGAGCTTAGGTAGAGATGTTTGTGGTTGTGCAAATGTGTGTTTGCATGTGAACCCCAAGTTAACTTTAAACATAGGTGTCAATCTTCAGGTTTTGCCACTACTTTTTTTGATATAACATCTCTCACTAATCTGAAACTTGTGAAATATGGTAAGCTGACTGGCCAGGGTTCCCTAGACACCTACATGTGTATAATGCTCCAGCACTGGGAATACAAGAGTGTGATTATGCTGCCATTGGTATATGGATCCTGAGGACAGAACCCAAGTCTTCATGTTTATAAGGCAAGCACTTTATCAGTTGAGCCATCTCCTAAGCACATGTTGAGAATAAGTAACATGGCTCAAAAGTACAATAAAAACGGTACCACAGCATGTTAAGCTTATGAAATTTATTTCTAGTGTAAGTGAACAGATAGATTTCATGTAAACAGTACTGAATAATTAAAGGAAATGTACTCCTTAATAACTGCTGAGCAAGGAGGATCCTCAACTATTGTACAAGTTATTAGAGATATGTTTCCTTTTTAAAATACATGTTATTTAATTTTTGTGTATATCATACATAACTTTTTAATCATTGTATCCCTTCTTCATCGGCAACCTTATGTAGCTTCTGACTGGATTTCATGCATTCTGTCATTTATGTTAAGGACTACTGAGTCAAGTTAGTGTCCTCTGATGGCCCAGAGTACAAGTTCATTCACTGGGGTCACTCCCTTAAAGATCAGCAATTCATCACCCACTAATAATCAGCTGCCCAATAGTCCTTTGGCTATGATTGTGGACTGCTGCCCTTTTTGACATTTCAATGCTGATTTTTTTGTCTGCCTGAATTTGCCTCGGCCTTTTGCATGCTGTTGCCATTGCTGTAATTTTATAGGAGCAAGGTTCCAGAATCTTGCAAGACTTTCCATATAGTCATAGACCTCTTCTGGTTCTTACAATATTTCTTCCCCTTCTTCTGTAATGGTCAGAGAGGGCCTGGGTTTATTCCCCTCAGTTGCAGGAGGGGAACTTTTTCAATGAGAGTTGAGAGATGCATCATTATTTTCTCTACCTTTTGTCCACTATATTCCAAGAGTCTTAGATGTAGACTTTCCATCGTACATGTGACACTTATGGTTAGGCATTTCACAGACCTTGAGTCTCTGTGTGTGACCAGTTGTGGAACTCTCTAACAGTATTCCTCTGTTGCAAAAGAAGCTTCTTTGATAAGTGGGATCTGCCGTACTTATCTGTAAATATAAATATCCACATTTAACAAAAAGAGCTATTTTAATTAAATGAAACTGAGAGAGTATTTATTAACAAGAAGTGGTATAGAAAAAACACTCTTAAAAATGTGCCTAACCTATAATGATACCAAAAACTCAACTTATCATTGAGGCATTTGTTACTGTGTGATAAAATCACAAGCAAATTTTGCAGTTTAGTTATGAAATTTTAGCTTCATTCTCTGTTGAAACTTTCCCATGAATATCAGGAAAAGGACATTTGAGTTTGCTGTATATGTAAGATTTCCCCCCATATTTCCCGTGAAGCTCCTTCTGTGATGGCTTAGTTTCACTTCTTTCCTATTCTTGGAAGGATTCTGTGAAGATTCTGTATCACATCCTCATCACAGCTTGTTCTCTTTTGCAGAAAGAATAAACTAATGTCCCTTCCAAACAATGTGTCTCACAATTTAAATTATTTATTCTAGAATAAATTCTAGAATAAAATAAGTAAATAGTCAAATCAAAGAAATGAGCTTCACAGGATTTATATTAAGGATATAAAAAAACACAGAAACATGGGGCTGGAGAGATAGCCAAACACCATAGAATATACTTTTACTCAGCACCGACTGCTCTTGCAGAGGACCTGGGTTCGATCTCCAGCACCCACATGGCAGTTGAGAACCGTCTGTAACACCAATTCCCGGAGCACTCCAGTTCCAGGGGAATCCAAGACCCTCTTCTGACCTCCGCGGCATTGCACGACATGGGTGCACAAACCTACATGCAGACAGTACATTCATACACATATAAAAAAATAAAAAAATAATAAATAAATAAACAAACACAGAAACACAAGTAACAGATGAATAAAAGCTTGATTTGGAATGTCTGGATATATTTCTTAGATTAGGGACTATTTAATGTTCTCATCAATATATTGTCCTGCAAGAAAAAAATCTACACATTTTTCTTTTATTGTATTTGAAGTGCAAATAAAGAAAAAGACAAACACTTCTGGTTGAGATAGATACAGTTGCAAATTAACCTTTCAGCTAACAGCAAAGCCAAGATACCCTATTAAAAAAAAAAACCTTCCACGGGCTGGAGAGATGGCCTAGCGGTTAAGAGCGCCGACCGCTCTTGCAGAGGACCTGGGTTCGATCCCCAGCACCCACATGGCGGCCGAGAACCGTCTGAAACTCCAATTCCAGAACTCCAGTTCCATGGGAATCTGACGCCCTCTTCTGACCTCTGCGCCATTGCACGACACGGGTGCACAAACCTGCATGCAAACAGTACATTCCTACACATACAGAAATAAATAAAATAAAAAAAAACTTCTATAACTTCACACAATGCAGGAAGAATAGATTATAAAAACAGAAAGTAGAAACTAATTGAATCAAACAATGAATGCTGGGCACCCAGAAAAAAAAAAAAGAAAACAAACATTTATCATATGTGGCTGACTTGGTTCTGTGGTTTGAGAAAAAATAATATGGGACATCTAATTAAATAAGATATTATATTCTTGGACAAACATTTATAAAAAAACTTAAAAATAAATAAGTTAATTTACTGTTGCCTCACTGGGATTGAAACTTCCAAGTCTAAATCCTATCACTGTACTTATTTGCTCTCCTGGAGTCTCTGATGCATAAAAAATTGTTGATGAAAGTAATAGGTAGAATGAATCAAGAAATGAATCAACTTATTTTTAATAAAACATGTACTTTTCCAACAAAAGAACAAATAAAGGTGCTGGAGAGATGGCTCAGCATTTAAGTGTATTGAATGTTTTCCTGTGGACCAGTGATTGCTTCCCAGCACCCACATGGTGGCTAATGACCATTCATAACTCCAGTTCCAGAGGGCCAATGTCTCAATACCATCTCCTGGCATCCATGAGAATTGCATGCACATGGTGTACATGTGTGCAGGCAAAACTACACCTCCTAAGGTAGATTCTCAGTAAAGTTCTTTTCCTTACTTTCTCTCTTTTTTTAAATTTCATTTATTTCTGTATGTGTATGAATGTACTGTCTGCCTGCAGGTTTGTGCACCCGTTTCATGCAATGCCGCGGAGGTCAGAAGAGGGTGTCGGATTGCCCTGGAACTGGAGTTCTCCTGGAATTGGAGTTCCAGACGGTTCTCAGCCGCCATGTGGGTGCTGGGGATCGAAGCCGGGTCCTCTGCAAGAGCGGGTCGGCGCTCTTAACCGCTAGGCCATCTCTCCAGCCCCTTTACTTTCTCACAGGCTTACTTTCTTGGACTTTTACCTTGAGAAGGCACTATAGTGACAATGGAGTTTTGACTTCCTGGATTTCTCATGAATTGTCTAAAACAATTCTAAATGATCTGCATTAATCCAAAATACTGCATCTTCATTGTCAAATTCTTAGCCTACAGCTCAAGGATAGTTCTTAAAGGTCAAGCTCAAGCCAAAGGGTTTAAATACCTAATGTTGAACATTTTGCACCACAGCATTTTTCCAGAGGCCAAAGTGACTAAGACACTCTTACACAGAACGCCTTTGCCATGACTTTGGGCTTGCCAGTTTGAAAAACTTTCTCCAGAATTTTGTGATAATTGAATTCTAAGTGTGCTTTGCAATCAGCAATAGTCATTTCATTCTTACTTCTATTTCCAGTCTTTCCATATTAAGACCTTGGCTTGTTCACAATAGATCTGGTGGCACCAAGAGACCAATTGCTAAATACTCAAGGTGTCATCTTCAGGACATCCATAACAAAAGGATGAATAAAATTTCACAATAGATTCTCTAACTCTGATTTTACACAATTGTCTAAAAAATCGAGGTTTCAAGCATCATCCATGTCAAATCAAATCAAATCTTATAGTCAATGCCAATGTCTTTAATGAATTACTAACTCTGAAAAGAATGTTTGACTGGCTATTCTCTTGAATCATCAAAAACAGTCTCTGCTAGAAACTACTTATCCTACATAGAGCAATTTCTTTGGGGCCAGAAGATATGATCGCAGGTTTTCCAAACTTACTGAAACTATTCTGCTGGGGTGAATAAGAATCCCAGTGACGTTTTCTATTAAAAACTTAGCAAGTTCCTATAACCACCCATTTTTATTTCAAAGAAACTCTTTCTAGAAAAACATGGAGCCAAATTATAGGATACAAACTGAAAATAGAGAGTAGAGAATTTATGGGCAATAGTTGACTGTGGTCAGTGTGAGAGCTCAAGATGAAAGCACTTTCTTGTCATTCATGCTGAAACAGAAAGAACATGGTGCATACACAGTTAGTCATGTCACCATATACTTAAGAGCAATAGCATAATAAGCATGATACTAGGTGTGTTTACAGTGTGGCCAGTGGACTAATAATAACCAGGTAACTCAATGAACCATATTCTACTTTAAAAAAATGTGTTTCTAGTCAGGCATGGTGGCGCACGCCTTTAATTCTAGCATTTGGGAAGCAGAGGCAGGTGGATCTTTGTGAGTTCAAGGCCACCTTGGTCTACAGAGTGAATTCCAGGACAGCTGGGGCTACAGGGAAACCCTGTCATGAAAAGAAAAAAAAATGTGTTTCTAGTGCATAAGTTTACATGGTAAACTCTGAACAAATCCATACCTGAAGCTAGAAATTAGGAGAATATTTATCTTTCCAAACCTCTTTTCCCCTTCACATAAAAGCATCATTAAAGTGGTAGATATGACCATGCATGGCAGCACTGAACAATCTGAGTAGATACTTTAGACAGACAGTTATAGTAAATGAAAAGAGCAAAAAAAATAATAATAACAGTAATTAGGGTCAATGCAGACACTGATTAGAATCTAGTTTTCTCTCCAAGAAATAAGTGAATATAGAATGGTAGCTTTGTGCTGAGCAAACTCCTTATGATTTTCATATTAAGGAGGGAAAGAAAACCCAAAGGTCCAATGTCATGGGACCTTAAGATAACAGTTTGAGTCAGGAGTAGTGGCGCATGCCTTTAATCTTAGCATTCTATAAGCAAAAACAGGAAATCTCTGTGAGATGGAGGGCAGCCTGGTCTACATAGTGAGTTCCAGGCCAGCTGGGACTACAGGCAGATATTGTCTCCAAATGACCAAAAAAGAAAACTGAAAAAAAGATAACTCTATGTATACATTAAAGAACATATATCCAATTCCATTCTCTGTGCATGACTTCAGAGATTCTATCAACCATGAGATATTTATAATTTAGTATTTAATATCTAACTTTAATACGCACATTGCAATAAATACTTTTGAAACAGAAAACTCAGTTTATAACCCCAAACCAGTGTAGACTACAAGTGATTTCATACTGTTCTGCCAGTATTCAGATTCCGTGGCTACTTGTAGTTTTCTACCAGAAAGTCAGTGTCACTATTTTAATATGCCTATTAAACAAATATAGACTCTGTGGGCAATGCACATGAGCGCAACTACACCCATGCAAGCAATACACTCATACCCATAATATATATATATATATATATATATATATATATATGTGTGTGTGTGTGTGTGTGTGTGTGTGTGTGTGTGTGTGAAAAGATTATTTAGCTTAAAAATCTATGGTATTAATCATGGGTATGGACCATTTAGTTGCAGGTCTAAAGCAAAAATACGTTTACATCGTGATGTCTAGGCATTTATCTCAATTTCATTTAGTCAATGTCTGAACAGGACCTTTTTGTGACTTTTCATTTTATTATCTTTAAGACATTATCAATTTCATGAGAGATTCAAAATTCAAAGGAACGTATGAATTGGGAGGTTTTGGGAAAAAAAAAATCATCCTTGTGGACCAGCAGGTCTTGTGGACAGGGTGAGTTGGCCCAGAAGGCTCTGGGAGCTAGGAGCTGAGGTTCGAACAAAGAGGGTACTGGTACAGGCCAATCAAACAACCCACTCCCCACCCCCCTACCCCCACCCCACCCACACCAATTGGAACCCCCAACTGGAACTCAGGAGAAAGTGGCAGGCAGCAGAGAGAATACAGTGTTCAGAAGGTGTCATTCGGGTTGCTACCCAACCAGCTCTTGCAGAACAGAAAGAGAAAAGTGAACTATACCTTCAAATATATAACCAAAATTGAAACCCTAAAACCTAGATGAGTCAACACTCCATTCATAAGGAGAATACAACAAAGACACCCAAAGGAATCAAGGAAAGAAATCCTTCAACAAAGTGAAGAGAAATTCAAGATTCACATCAGAATACAGGCAAATGGCTAACCACATACCAAGAGCACAATGAAAGAACAATATGGGAAAAACACAGAATAACTCCACACCAAACTGTATAGAGCCAGTGGAGGAATCCTACAATGGGCTCTCCCTAGAGGTAAACGAGGACACATATCCCAAAATAACAATCACAGATATATTCAAAGAAATCATAAAAATAAGAGGAGAGAATGAAAAATTCAGAGAGAACCTAGAGGAAGACAAGGACAAACTTTGAAAAGAACTAAAAGGAGAAAATGACAGATTCTGGAAAGAGCTAGAGGGACACAAGGACAAACTCTGGAAGGAATTGGAAACACTGAAAAGATCCCATGCTGAAATGAAAAAGGAAACCAATGAGCTACAAGAAAAGTTTGAGAAGCTCTAAAAGGAAATGGAAATAGTAAGGAAAACACAGGAAGAAAAGAAAAAGGAAATCAAACAGTCATCCAATCAAGAGGAAAGAATGGGAAAAAGCCTCAGAAGCAGAATGGAGGAAGCAGAAAAAAGAATATCAGACCTAGAAGATAAGACAGAACAACTAAAAAGCTCAAGTAAAGAGTATGAAAAATTTAAAAATACACAAGAGTGGAACAACCAGGAAATGTGGGACACTATGAAAAGATCAAACTTCTGCATCAAAGGAATAGAGGAAGGAGAAGAATTCCAAGAGAATGATATTGACCAGATTGTCAACAAAATAATAGAGGAAAATTTCCCCAAATTAAAAAAAGACAAACCCATACAAAGACAAGAAGCAAGTAGAACACCAAATAGACTAGACCAGAAAAGAAACTCCCCCTGCCATATCATAATTAAAATTCTAAATACCCAAAACAACAACAAAATTCTGAAAGCCACAAGAGAAAAACAAGTTATATATAAGGGGAAAACCTATAAGAATCACAGCCAACTTTTCAGAACAAACTATGAAAGCAAGAAGAACATGGACCAAAGCATTCTGAGTGCTAAACGACTATAAATGCAAACCCAGGTTAATATACCCAGCAAAAATGTTGATTCTAGTTGAAGGAAAGAGAAAAATCTTCCATGACATAAACAAGATGAAAGAATACATGTTTGGAAAACCAACCCTTCAGAGAATGCTTGAAGCAATTCAAAGGACAGAGGAGAGGAACAACTACCCACAGCACCTTGAAAGAAAAATTTAATAAAAACAGAAATGCAGAAGTAGAAAACTACACAAAAAATGCAAATGTATAATAAGGTGAAAGGAAGCAATACCTATCTCTCAATAATAACCCTAAATATCAATGGGTTAAACTCACCAATCAAAAGGCGTAGACTGGGACAATGGATTAGGAAATAGAATCCATCGATATGCTGTCTACAAGAAACCAATCTCGCCCTTAAGGATAGGCATCAACTTAAAGTTAAAGGATGGAAAAAAATATTCCAAGCAAATGTTACTAAAAAGAAAGTAGGAATTGATATCTTAGTATCAGACAAAATAGACTTCAAAGCATAAACAATTAGAAGAGACAAAGAGGGCCATTATATTTTTATCAAAGTGAAAATTAACCATGAAGACTTCACAATCATGGATATATATGCACCAAACTACTGTGCACCAACCTTTGTAAATACAACTCTATAGGACCTCATGGCACAGATTAACCCCAGCACACTCATAGTAGGGGACTTCAATACCCCACTGAGTCCCTTGGACAGATCAACTAGACAAAGAATAAACAAAGAGACATCCAATCTGAACAACACAATAAAAGAGATGGACCTCACAGACCAAATATTCCACCCAAGCACCAGAGAATATGCTTTCTACTCAACATCCCAGGGAACATTCTCCAAAATTGGCCACATACTTGGACACGGAAAAAACCTCAACAAATACAAAAAAAATTGAAATAATTTCACACATTCTATCAGATCATAGTGTAATAAAGCTCAATATCAACACCAGAATAAGCCTTGCTACCTACATGAATACATGGAGACTAAACAACACACTCCTGAATAATGAATGGGTCAAGGAGGAAATAAAGAAATAAAAGCATTCCTGAAACTAAATGTCAATGACAGTACAACACAACAATACCTGTGGGACGCTTTAAAAGCAGTCCTAAGAGGGAAGTTTATAGCCCTGGGTGCCTATATTAAAAAAAGAAAAAAACAGAAAGACTATAGATAAATGAGCTAACATGCAACAGACAGGAAGAAATAACAAAAATCAGACCATAAATCAATGAAATAGAAACAAAGTAAATAATACAAAAAAATCAGCGAATCCAAAAGTTGGTTCTTTGAGAGAATAAACAAGATAGGCAGACCTCTAGCCCAGATAACCAAAAGAAAGAAAGAGTAACTCCAAATCAATAGAATTCATGATGAAAGGGGAAATATCACTACAGACAGTGAAAAGATCCAGACAATCATACAGGAATACTTCAACAACCTATACTCCAACAAATTTGAAAACATAAGAGAAATGGATGAATATCTGCAATCTGAGGAATCACCAAAACTAAACCAGGAGGAGATTGACAGCTTAAACAGACCCATAATATATGAAGAAATTGAAAAAATAATGAGACCTCCCAAGTAAAAAAAGCCCAGGTCCATATGGTTTCACAGCAGAATTCTATAAAACATTTAAGGAGGACTTACAACCATTATTACTAAAACTGTTCAGAAGGATACAAGCAGAGGGAAATCTCCCAAATCCTTCTATGAAGCCAGCATCACTCTAATACTAAAACCAGGCAAAGATGCAACCAAAAAAGAGAACTACAGACCCATCTCATTAATGAAATAAGATGCAAAAATTCTCAACAAAATACTTGTAATCCCTATACAGACCCACATCAAAAAGATCATTCACCATGATCAATTTGGCTTCATACCAGAGATGCAGGATGGTTCAACATACAAAAATCAGTAAATATCATAAAACACATAATTGGATTGAAGGACAAAAACCACATGATCATCTTAATTGATGCAGAAAAGGCCTTTGACAAAATCCAGCATCCATTCTTGATTAAAGTTGAGTCACTTGTGACTGCCTTCCACACGCTGTCCTTCCCTTCTTGGCTCAGCTCCAGGACTTGCCTCCTGCTTGCAGGCCAGCAGTCTCTGGGCTCTGCTCCTGCAAGGGGGGGGGGGAGAGGAAAACCACTGGAGTTCACCCGAGAAATGGAACACACACACACACACACACACACACACACACACACACACACGTGGAGAACCGGGGAGGATAGTAACTCTGTTTATTTACTGTCCACAAGGTCTATATATTCAAGACTACTGTGCTTTGGGCAAGGAAGTGGGAAGCAGGCAGAAGGGAGGGGTGAGACAACTTGGTTCTAATCAAAGGGCTGCAGAGCTCTGGTTTGTGCGACAGGTAACTAAAGGTGTGACATTCTGCTCAATGCCTCTAGGGAAGGGGCCTCGAAATTTGCAGAGATAGGGTGAAGCAAGAATCATTGAAATATCCCAAATCTTATGGCTAAAGATAACACTGGAAGCCAACAGAGATAATCAGATAACTGGAGATCTCCTGGGACAGGTCTTACAATTTCTTGCTTCAAGCCACACACAAAATTCCATTCCCACACCAGAGATGCAGGGATGGTTCAACATATGAAAATGAGTATATATCATAAAACACATAAATGGACTGAAGGACAAAAACCATATGATCATCCCAATTGATGCAGAAAAGGCCTTTGACAAAATCCAGCATCCCTTCGTGATTAAAGTATTAGAGGAAATTGTACTGGAAGGATTATTCCTCAACATAATCAAAGCCATATATAAGAAACCCACATCCAGCATCATCCTAAATGGAGAAAAGTTAAAAGGATTCCCCATGAAGGTAGGAACCCAAAAATGCTGCCCCTTGTCACCACTCTCCTTAAATATAGTGCTTGAAACACTGGCTAGGGCAATAAGGCAAGAAAAGGCAATTAAAGGAATAATAATTGGAAAAGAGGAAGTAAAACTATCCCTTTTTGCAGAAGATATGATAGTTTACCTAAGGGAAGCTAAAAAACTCCACCAGAAAACTCCTAGAAATGATTAAAAGTTTCAGTAAAATGCAGGATACAAAATCCCAAAAAATCAGTAGTCTTTCTTTACAAGCAACTGAAGAAGGAATACAAAGAGTCCTTCCCTCTCACAATAGCTTCAAAAACAATGAAATACCTAGAAATAAACCTTGCTAACCAAAACCACCAAAGATCTCTACAACAAAAATTATAAGCTCCTGAAGAAGGAGATTGAAGAAGACACCAGAAGATGGAAAGACCTCCCATGCTCATGGATTAGAAAAATTAATATAGTAAAAATGCCCATTCTACCCAAATTAATACACAGATTCAATGCTATCCCAATTAAAATCCCAAGGTCATTATTCACAGACTTGGAAAAAAATTCTTAAATTCGTATGGAACAACAAAAGTGCCAGAATAGCCAAAGCAACCCTAAGTGAAAAGAGCAATACATGGGGGGGATTTCTATACCCAACATCAAACTGTACTATAGGCCTATAGTCAGAAAAACAGACTGGTACTGTCACAAAAACAGACCTGTAGACCAATGGAACAAAACTGAAGATCCAAACTTGAGCACATACAATTTCAGCCACCTCATATTTGACAAGGGGGCCAAAAAGACTCAATGGAGGAAAGAGAGTATCTTCAGCAAATGGTGTTGGCAAAACTGGATCACCACTTGTAGAAAAATAAAATTAAACCCCTACCTCTCACCCTGTACAAAAATCAACTCCAAGTGGATCAAAGACCTCAATGTGAAACCCAAAACTCTGAAGGGATAGAAGACAGAGTTGGCAGCAACTTACAAGACATAGGTGTAGGAAAAGACTTTCTAAATCGGGCAGCAACTGCTCAGGAAATAAGGTCGACAATTGACAAGGGGGACTTTATTAAACTCAAAAGTTTCTGTACAGCAAAAGAAACAGTCAGGAAGTGAAGAGAAAGCCTATGGAGTGGGAGGAAACCTTCACTGCTGGTACGTCTGACAGAGTATTAACTTCCAGAATATATAAAGTACTCAAAAAACAAAGAAGTAAGAAAACAAATAACTCACTCAAAAATGGAGTAAAGAGCTGAGCAGAGACTTCACAAGGGAGGAAATAGAGATGGCTGAGAAACATCTTAAAAAGTGTTCAACATCACTAATAATTAAGAAAATGCAAATTAAAACCAATTTCAGATACCATCTCACCTCGATAAGGCTGGCAAGTATCAAGAAAACAAATGATACTAAATGCTGGAGAGGGTGTGGGGAAAGGGGAACACTCATCCACTGCTGGTGGGAATGCAAACTTGTACAATCACTATGGAAAGCAATATGGAGAACCCTTAAAAGACTCAAATGAGCCTACCACCTGACTCAGCCATACCACTTCTGGGAATATATCCATCAGACTCTTCCTACCACAGAGACACATGTACATTTATTGCAGCTCTCTTCACAATAGCGAAGAGCTGGAACCAATCCAAATGCCCCTCAACTGATGAGTGGATAGAGAAAATATGGTACATATACACAATGGAATTCTATGCAGTGATAAAGAAAGATGACATCATGAAATTTGCAGGTAAATGGATGGAACTAGAAGATATTATGGTAAGTGAAGTAACACAGTCCCAGAAAAATAAATGATGAATGGTATCCCTCATCTGTGGATGATAGCGCCAATAACCCAGTTGTAAATATTTCTCGTGGAGAGCGATGCATATTGGGAAGAACAATACCAACAACAGAAAAGACTGCATCAAAGAACTGACTGAAACAGTGAATCTGGTCAGGTGGGAGGGTTGGGAAGGGGACACTGGTCTACATTAGATTAAATGTATATTTAACTGATGTGAGTTTAACAGGTATCCAAACTTGCCCAAACTTTATCTACATATTATATGGTATTTAAAGCTTAGTAAAAGTAAAAATGACTATATTAAACAACATCGGTTAAAAGGATTTAATAGCAATGGTAATATATTTGGGCTGGAGAGATGGCCTAGAGGTTAAGAGTGCCGACCGCTCTTATAGAGGACCCGGGTTTGATCCCAAGCACCCACATGGCGGCTGAGAACCATCTGAAACTCCAATTCCAGGAGAACTCCAGTTCCAGGGGAATCCGACACCCTCTTCTGACCTCCGCGGCATTGCATGACACAGGTGCACAAACCTACATGCAGACAGTACACTCATACACATACAAGAATAAATAAAATTTAAAAAATTAAAAAAAAAGAAATGGTAATACATTTAAGCTATTTGTAAATATAAATTGTTGTCCACATTTGTTTTACTTATAATTTGTGTAACGACATTGGGGTTAATATATACAAATGTTCTCTATAATTTTTGTGTTGTACAGTATTATCTTGAAACATTTTCTTTTACCTGTAGGATAATTTAACAAAAAGAATTAAGTTTGCTTCCCAAACTAACAACATACAATAACAGCTTAGGTAAATTTAATGAAAATTTATACCTGGATTCCTGCATATAGGTGTGTGTAATACAACTGCCTTTTTGAGATTCATGGGTCAATAAATAAAAACCTAAATAAAGGGCGAGGGAACACAGTTATATATTAAACCTTGTGCTGGATAACTTTAGTGTCAACTTGACACACCTGGGTTGAGGGAGCCTCAATTAGGGAATTGGCTCCATTGGATTGGCCTGTGGCCACATCTGTGGAGTTTTGTCTTGATTGACGAGCAGTGTGGGAGGGCCCATCCCACAATGAGTGGTGCCACCCTGGGCAGGTTGTTGTGTACCGTATAAGAAGGCAGGCTGGGCATGAGCCAGGAGAGCAAGCAAGTGAACAGCATTCCTCCGTGGCCTGTGCTTCAGCTCCTGCCTCCAGGTTCCTGCCCTGAGTTCCTGCCTTGGGCTCCCTAAGTGACGAACTGTGACCCAGGCGATGTAAGCTGAAAAACCCTTCCCTCCCCAAGTTGGTGTCAGTCAGAGTGTTTTGTTGCAGCAATGGAAGAAAAACTAGAACAAACCTTTTGTCAAACTTTTCTATTTAAATCTTAAAACTAACTATGGGAAAAGATTTGCAGGTTCCCACAGGTCAAAACATCACCAACTTAATGGCTGAGAAAGAAAAGATACAGCTTTGCATTGTGCAGGATGTACCAAGAAATACCAGCAGAAAAGTTGGCCCAGCTAAACATTAAAGGGAAGAAAAGCCTCGGACTGCTACAGGCATTAAACATCCCTGTAGATTCTATTTGCAACGACTGTTTATAATGTATCCTAATGAACTTTACCTTCCAGGTGCCACAAAGTTTTAATATGAGGGACTTTCTTAACTCCTTTTAGAACAAATAAAAACATGATGGTAATGAAGTCATTCCCTAACTGTAAATTAGAGCTGACTGTTATAGAGGTAATCTCTTATAAAACTGGTATAGCTGCTTTCTTTAATTGACTGATAGACACAGGAACTGTGAAAGGATAATTCTCTCTTCAGAGCCACATATAATACTAAAGTCTTTATAAGCTGGGTAATTAACCAAAATATATTAATACAGGAGAGCTCTGATATCAGCAATGGATTATTCGGCCAAGGAGATGTTGGCTAGGGGATCAAAGTCCCCCAAAAAGGTAAAGGCTTTTTGCCTGTAAACTGGGATACCTTTAAGAAGAGAAGCAGTAAGGCCCTGCTGTCGAAGACCTGGTGAAAGCACGGGAAAGATGTATTGAGACCACATTGCAAGTGTACAGTTGGTCTCTGGAATGCCAGAGAGTGTTACCAAAGGCCACTAAATCAATAAATCAAATATTGGTCTCCTTGAGTCAAGCAAGACTCCTCCATCAGCATCAGCTACACCTCACCTGCCTGGAAATACTGTGCAGCAGTGACAGCCATATGTCTGTATATCCCAAATCTAATTGGCTATTAGCTCTCTCCTTGGAGGAATAATTCACAGCTGATGCCATAATGTTCTCTAGTGGTTGGGAGATGTTATAAGCCACACTAAGGCCTTGTCATCTTTTACAGAAAAGCTATAGTTCATGGAATAGCATACCATCCAAACATCTGTGTCTAAAGCAATGTAACCTACCATAATAATTAGTACTGTTTAAATGCCTGTATAACTAATTGCTTGTGCTTCATTAGTAGGAGTAAAAGGTTATTCCTGGATAAGCTGCCAACCCATGGAAGGAAAAAGCCTGAACTGATCAGAGTCCAAAACGACATCTCCAGAGAAAGTAGACTGTTTTGTTTCTCACCCACTTGTGTCCCTTTTCTAAAGCCTAGGGACCAATCTGCGGAAGAGGGAGCATGGTAGAATGTAAGGGCTGCAATTAGGGTGAATTGTGAAACTACAGTAATATAGAATGGACTCTTATTTGATCAACATGATTGTATAATCAAGCCCCTCCAGCTGGACAAGGGGGCCTTGGGCCGTATAAGCTTGGGTATAGTTGCTTGCAAATTGGTGTTACATGAAGGATGTTTGTATTCATTACTTATTACTTATTATTAAAAAAATCAAATAAAAAATTTTTAAAAAGAAATGTTTTTCTCTGATTATGTTGATAGAATTACATAATATATGTCAAAATTGTCATCTGAAAAAAATCATCCTTTTTCCTTATTCATTACTTTTGACATGCCTACATTTGATAATTAATTACTGTCTGTTGTACCAATTTTATAACTCAGATTGAATATTCTCTGTGAAACAGAAATACTTAGTCTGACCCCGTGTACTCTGGGATAACTTTGAAATGGCATGTGTTCTAGTTTGTCTTCCATTGCTGTGACAAAACACTCTGACCAACACCAACTTGGGGAGGAAAGGGCTTATTCAGCTTACATCTCCTGGGTCACAGTTCTCAGGGAGCCCAAGGCAAGAACTCAGGGCAGGAACCTGGAGGCAGGACTGAAGCACAGGCAATGGAGTATTGTTCACTGGCTTGCTCCTCTGGCTCATGCCCAGCCCACCTTCTTATACAGTACACCACAACCTGCCCAGGGTGGCACTACTCATTGTGGGCTGGGTCCTCCCACACTGCTCAACAATCAAGACAATACTCCACAGATGTGGCCACAGGCCAATCCAATGGAGCCAATTCCCCAATTGAGGCTCCCTCAACCCTCAATTGTCAAGCAATTGACAAGGGGTCAATTGTGCTGGATAGCTTTAGTGTCAACTTGCACACAAAACACATCACTATTAAAACCACCACCTTTCCAGTTCTTATCCCCAAGATATGATGTTAACACATCACATCACAACTAAGACAGTACAACCTTAAAGCCCCCACAGTCCTTAAAATCCCAAATGCTTAAAGTTCAGTCTATTAAAAGTCCTCTTAACTGTGGGCTGCTGTAAAATCCAAAACAAGTACTGTCTTATTTCAAAGGGAAGAATCAGGCCCTCTCCAACAAAAACCTAAGTCCAGCAAGTAGCTCAGGGCTGGAACCCTGGGATTCACTCACGATCATCTGGGCTCCAAAGGGTCTCGGCAGCTCCGCCTCTCCGACACTGCCGTCCATGGCACACACACAGCTCAACTCAAAGACCGCAGGCCTACTCCATTCCACACCTGCCGCGGCTCTTGTTGGTCATCCATGGTCCCTGGCATCTCCAAAAAGCTGGGGTCGCCCTGAAACTGAGGCAGCACCCTCACCAATGGGCCCCTTCTGACCTCTCTGGTGCAAGGCCCTCAGCTTCTCCATGACCCCTCAATCTGGGGTCTTCACTGCACCGAGGTGCACTTCCACCAATGGGCTTTCCTGACCGCTCACAGTGCCAAGCCTCACGCTCTCTGTGACCCCATCAAATTTCAACACCATAACCACATAGGAGACTCTTACATACTATCCAATCCTGCTTCTGGCTTGAGATGGAGGCTCAGGCCCCTTCTGGACCACAGCTTCTGTGTGCTGACCCTGAAGGAATTCTTCCCAGAAGATTTCACCACAATGATGCTGGTCTCTTGTTACTTATAGCTGATTCTTCAGCCCCAGCTGACCAGAACCCACAGATTACAGTCCTGATGATCTCTTTTCCCCTTTGAAACTAGAAACTTCACAAGCCAGGCCTCCATCTTCTACAGATCCTTCAGCAAAACTGCTCCAAGCTCCACAGCAACAAAACAATCTTTAGACATTCAATGATCTTCCCAGCCCAAAGTTCCAAACGCCACCACAATCCTTCCCTAAACACCAAGGTCAGGTCTGTCACAGCAATACCCCACTCTTCTGGTACCAATTTTTGTCCTGGTTTGTCTTCCATTGCTGTGACAAAACACTGACACCAACTTGGGGAGAAAAGGGTTTATTCGGCTTACATCTCCTGGGTCACAGTTCATCACTTAAGGAGCCCAAGGTAGGAACTCAGGGCAGGAACCTGGAGGCAGGAGCTGAAGCACAGGCCATGGAGGAATGCTGTTCACTGGCTTGCTCGCTCCTCTGACTCATGCCCAGCCTGCCTTCTTATACCATACACAACCACCTGCCCAGGGTGGCACCACTCATTGTGGGCTGGGCCCTTCCACACTGCTTGGCCATCAAGACAATACTCCACAGATGTGGCCACAGGCCAATCCAATGGAGCCAATTCCCCAATTGAGGCTCCCTCAACCCAGGTGTGTCAAGTTGACACTAAAGTTATCCAGCACAGCATGAGAACAACAAGGTCATGCGGGGATATACACCGGGAGACTATGAAGAGGATCAGTTTCTTTCAGCTTCATGTCTTCCACAGACCCTAAATCAGAATTCAGAATAAGTCTTTCATGACTGAATTATTCCTTGTTATCCTACAGTATATTCAGTCATACTCTAAGTTCAGAGAACACTGAAGTGTTTTTATGATATTTTATCTTCAACATCAGATCTTTTTCTCTCTAGCACTTCAGATCTTTTAACAGAAAACATGTACCTACCAACCTTTTACTAAATTAAGAATCATCAAATATGGCCTATGCAGATGCTAAGAGTTATTACTTATATTTAATCTATATGTTTACAAACAAAAATGTAGGACGATAAAACCAAAATACTTTATTTCAGTATCACAAGAAATACTTTTATCAAATGTATCTTGTACAGAATCACATGCTTACCTGAATCTGTTATATGAGCATTATCCAAGCATTTGACCGCAGGGCAATGCAGCCAAACTACTAAAACAATTTTTTTAAATGTTTTTATTTTTATTTTTTGTATGTGCATGAATGTACTCTCTGCATGCAGGTTTGTGCACACATGTCATGCAATGATGCAGAGGTCAGAAGAGAGCGTCGGATTCCCCTGGAACTGGAGTTAAAGCCAGTTCTCAGCTGCCATGTGGGTGCTGGGGATTGAACTCAGGTCCTCTGCAAGAGCTGTCAGTGCTCTTAACCACTAGGTCATCTCTCAGCCCACTAAAACAAATTTTGCAAATCATTTTGTTTTAATAATTATTATGATATTCATTACATGAGAGGGAGAAAGAAAATTATAATTAGGCAATCAACTCACCTGTTATAAAACCCAATTGTAAAGGGACAAGAATTGTCAAGAACATAGAAAAATATAAGCATTTGAATACTATTGGAAGACATGTAAATTATGTATGAATGTATGACTATGCATCTTCCTCAAAAATAAAATGTAGAGCTCTCAAATCATCCACCAACTCCACTTCATACCCAAAGGAAATAAAATTACAATGTTTAAGAGATATTTGTAATCCTAAATTAATTAGCAGCATTATTCATAAGAACCAAGATATGAAAGTTACCAGTGTTCAACACCAAGTAAATCAATGGAAAAAAGCCTGGGAATGTATTTTACTGTTCATATATTAAAAGGAAGAAAATCTGAACAAAACTGGAGAATATTATGCTAAATGAAATAAAACACAGACAAATACCACATGATCTCACTTGTGGAATATAAAAATAAATTAAATTTATGGTAATGATGATTTAATGGTCTGGGTCTATTATAAGAATGAAGCCACTTTGGTCAAGTGGTAGAACTCTTTGGACATGATGAATAAGCTTGGGTATCTAATGTACAGTATAACAATTTTTGTCATTAATAGCCTACACTTAAACCACTAAAATGTAGATCACAAATATTTTAAAGAAAATAAGCATGTGAGTGATATATTAGTTTTCCTCAGTCATTTTATGGTCTCTAGTAAAAAAATTGCTTTATACATTGTATCATATGTAATTTTTATTAGCCAATTTCTCCTTAATTAAACTGGGGGAAATGAAAATGAATGAATCTTTTCCTCAGGGTAATCATTGGGTTTCTGTCTTTATCTGGGTTTTCTACTTTGGTTTGTAATCAGTTAAGCATGCTTTCTTCTACCCACAAGAGATTTATCAGGAGAGAGACCAGCTAGGGTGAGAGTTGCAGGCGTTTTGGATGAGTGTGTCATTGAACACATGAAATTTCCATTCTTATAATTAAAAAAAACCCTATATTTGATGGACATTCCGCAAGAAATAAGTAGGATTCATGACCTACAGCATAGAATGGTAAGGAAACATATCTTACAATAATGTTCTGTGGATGTTTTAGTACCAAAATAATTTCAAAAGTCAATTCCTAAAAGGCAAACATGTAATTCCAACCATGATTGTTCTTCCAGGACTTCACTATCCAGCTCAACAGTCTGTTTAGCTAAGTAACTCCAAACCTGCCAAGTTAAGCCAGGTTTGTAGAGTCTTTGGAATGATTTCCACACTTCCATTAAAGTTGTTTCTCCTCTCCCATAAGAACTAGTGTGCACTTCTAATAGAGAATAAGATTTTTTAGCTGCTTTTGACCAGACACATTAACAGCGACCAATAAATATAATAACCCAACAGATAAATAATGCCAAATATCACTTCAGGAAGATGTTATTCACAAGTCACACTGGAAGCATTGCACAAAAGCCAATGTTCTTTCAAGCATTTGTGTAATCAATCAAATAAAATTTCCAGCCAAAAAGTTTATTTCCACAGTATTGAAATCCTAAACTTTATTTTAATTCCTCTCTTGTAGTAACATTTGCCTTCCATGTCTTCTTTAGGTGAGCCAATCTGAGGAATTCATAGTACTTCAAGGTCTCTGGGGACATTTATGGTCCACCATGCTTGAGATAATTCTGTATTCTTGGGTCTCATATTAATCATAGATCACACTGAGTAATGTACATCTATAATAAAAGTGGTTTCTTATTTAAAACTGTGATTAGATAAATGTTTCTAAAAGATGATAATCCTTCACTGGTATTTCAAGTCAGCTGAGAATTCAGAGTTCAATCTGCCTCTTCACCCCAAAGAAAAATAACTGACGCAAAATTTTGACATTTGGCAATTTACCATTACTTCTTTTATTTTCAATTAAAGCAAAACAGTTCACTTCCCTCTCATGGAATATATTTACTGTAATCTATCAAATGTTCCTCTAATCTGACCTTAGTTGAAAACAATATTTTTATTTTTTTGGTTGATTTAGAATTCTGAATTTTTATTTAAAGAAACTTAGATAGAAGATTGCTATTTTCAATAGTTTTTACATAGTTTGCATATTCATATGCAAGCACTGGAACAAAATGTAACCATTGCTGACAGAATTTATTTGCATGTTGATAGAAAGGATCCATATTCCTATTTGTTTTAGAGATAAAAGGCTAGCTTACAACTAGGATACAAAGATGATTGGGAAAGCTCATAGGACAAGGAGATAAAGAATATGAAACACTTCCTGAGCTAAAAGAAAATAAAAACAAAGCCAGGAAATGCAAATTAAAACCACCTTAAGATACCATCTTGGCTAGGAACAAGAAAACAAATGATGCCAAGCGCTGGAGAGGGTGTGGGGAAAGGGGAACACTCATCCATTGCTGGTGGGAATGTAAACTTGTGCAGCCACTATGGAAAACAGTGTGGAGAACCTTTAGGAGACTCAAAATTAGCCTGCCATTTGGCCCAGTCATACCACTCCTGGGTATATACCCACAAGACTCATCTTACTGCAGAGATACATGCACAGCTATATTTATTGCCGCTCTGTTCACAATAGCAAAAAACTGGAACCAACCCAAATGCCCCTCAACTGACGAGTGGATAGAGAAAATGTGGTACATGTACACAATGGAATTCTATGCAGCGGTAAAGAAAGACAACATCATGAACTTTGCAGGTAAATGGATGGAGCTAGAAGACATCATGTTAAGTGAAGTAACACAGTCCCAGAAAAACAAACGACAAATGGTATCTCTCATATGTGGA
>VZQC01006693.1:2138274-2311479 GCA_009823505.1 Rhizomys pruinosus | reverse complement strand
AATTTTTATGTTAAATCATCTTAAAGAGAATGCTACAAGGTGATACTGTACAACAGAGACACTATAGAGAACATTTGTATGTGCCAATCCCAGAGTTTTTGCTCTACAAATGTTATGTAAAACAAATGTGGACAACAGTGATTTATATCTCCATTTAACTCGGATGCATTACCGTTTTTATCAGAGTCTGTAAACCAATGTTGTTTAATATACACATATTTACTTTTACTAAGTCCTAAAACACCATGTATCTTGTAGACAGTGTCTAGGCAAAACTAGGCACTTGTTGAACTCACATCAATTAAATATGCATTATTCGAATATACACCCGTGTCCCTCACCCACCCCTCCAAGAGCACTTTTAATAGGACTCTTCTTTCCTCCTTAAAGTTACATCTGGAGCTTGCAGTAAACTGAAACAGCCATGATGGACTCTAGTGGTCTGAGAAATTTTATATTTTCCACAGTTCTTGATAGTGATATCAGAAACAACTGTGGAAATTAGCAGTGGGCAGGGTGGAATGATTCATCTCAACATGTGGCCATTGACTTCGTTCATGAGTGGTTGGCAATGATGTATTATTATGTAACTATACATGCTTATTTCTATCACATTTTACCCTGGGAGTAATGGGTGACAGGATCAATATTAATATACTTTATTTAGCATAAATAAAATATCATTATATGTTACATATTTTCATGCAAGTCGACAATCCCCAGCATGAGCATAGGATTCTGGGGTTCAGAATCAGCACTACTTTTCTCCCAACTAAGGGTTTTATGCAAAAATGTTAAAATTCATTGTAACTATCCAATAAAGTAATTGCATAATGCTAAATTTCAAGTGTCTGGACAAGATGTAGGAGGATAAACCTAATGGTATCTACTAGGAAATAAGCAAAACATAGGAATTAAATATTGCTAGGAAATGAGTATTCTGAAGATGACATTGGACATGTCATCAAGTGGCTTCATGATCAAATGAAGGAGGAAAATAAGGTTGTATTCTTAATTTTCAGGTTAAAAGCACGAACAAAAAATAAAATGTAATATCTTCAATTTACTGGTTCAAAATTACTGATGTAACATTTTCAGAATATTTCCAAAGTCAGTATCAAATAATCCGATGTCAAGTTTATAAAAGATAAAAGAGATAATTATGTTACACATAATCATCCTTGAGGAATTTTAGACGGAGGTTACATTTAACAAAATATGGGAATTTAAAGAATTTTCCTTAAAGTGAAATGTTAGTTTCTTTTAAATGAATTAAATACAATTCTTTTTTTTTTAACAATTTTTTATTTTTTATTTTTATATGAATGTACTGTCTGCCTGTAGGTTTGTGCGCCGGTGTCGTGCAATACCGCGGAGGTCAGAAGAGGGTCTCGGATTCCCCTGGAACTGGAGTTCTCCTGGAATTGGAGTTTCAGATGGTTCTCAGCCGCCATGTGGGTGCTGGGGATCGAACCCCGGTCCTCTGCAAGAGCAGTTGGTGCTCTTAACCGTTAGGCCATCTCTCCAGCCCCCTAAATACAATTCTTTTCTTGCTGTAACAACACTAAATTTTTATGTCCACTATTTCTATCATTACCTAAGCCAAGAAAATCATATGTTAGATGTGCTTTGTACTTTTAATTTATGTTGTTCTGAAAAATACATCTGATCAAATCGTAGGAATCAAGTCCTCAAACAAGATATTCCATATTGTTAGATTTTCTATTCAAGCATTACAACACTTTAAGATGAAAGGAATTAATCAGTCCTCAATAAAATAAAAAAGATAAAACAATGCCCCTTCTTTTTCTCTTTTTTTCTATGCTGTTCTTAGAAAAGAATAAAACTTAGCGAGTGATGTCGACTGGACCAATAATTTGTAATGGAGTCCAAAATAGGAAAGCTTATTGTCTGAGATGAAAATTTGCTGTTCTCTGAAAGCGTTTAGCCACTTCTTTGGGTTGAAACTTCACACCCTGTGGAAGTTTGCCTGGAAAGCCTACCCTCTGTTCAACATAACATCAGCCACATACCTCATACAGAGGACTGAGAGTGGGAATTCCACTCTGCTCTGCCTTTAATGATTGCATGAGCTCTAGCAGACAGGGTTTGCTTGGTATACATGCTCAGTGGCAATAACACATGGCATTTCAGGAAAGTGCCAGCTTAATTGTACACTGAAAGAAACAGCAAAAATCATGCTAAAAAATGAAATAAATTATAAAACTCATGAGTTCATTCTAGTTTCAAAAGAGGTAGAGAAATCTAGACCATCACATATTTCAGATTTCTAGTTCATTTTAATTTTATTAAATGTATTATACTCAGTTCTTTTGTAAGGCATAAAAACAAAGCAACAATCCTCTGTCTTAATCCCATGCATTCTCACAGTTATTCATAAGGAATCAGTGCTTGGTAGAATACATGGTTAAGCAACAAGTACAAGGTGATTAATTTCTCATTTCAACAGATCTATAAAAGGGCATGTTGAAACCTGAGCTGCACTAATTCACAAACATAAATATTTGAAGGTAAAGCCTGAAATGTACATTTGTTCCACAGTTGCCACAGTAAATGACAGCTAGCTTCACTTTCATGGAGGCCATCTTTCCTAGAGGGTTAGGTAAATCAAATTATACTATACAAATTTGTACTGAAAGGAAATGCATATTTGATATTTTGGACACCTAGCTTATCTGCCTCAATAAATAGAGGAACATGTAACAAATACTCTGATTTGTTTTACTCCATATCTATTATAAAATGCATGTATTATCCTTGCATTAGTTAGCATTACAGGTGTTTTAAATATATAATTCTGAAACCAAAGTTAAGACCAATGTGAATAATTTTGAAAATAAAGTTTTATTTTCTGAAAATTTTTATCTGTATTTGTTTGAGAAATGCTACGTGTATACTGTGTTTGAATAAAAAATGAAATTCCCATATTTCCCCTTCAATTCTCCTCTGTCTCCCACTCAAAATTCCTTCCCAACTTCAGGTGATTTTGATTAAAAATGTTACTGATTTGTGAAAATATTACTCAGTGTATTTTGATCATATTCAAAAGACCTACTCTGCCTCCAACCCAACCTTACTAACCCTTCCACTTCATGTTCTATATTATATTTTGTAAAGGTCTACTGAGGCTGATTTATGTTCCTCAAATGCTTTGGGGTGTTGGTCTACCCCTAGAACCTAGTCAACCTCCCTGGAATCACTCTGTTAAAGAAAATCTACACTGAGGGATGTGGCACTTGGGGACAGAAATTTGGCTTGGTAGGCTTTAACATTTATGACAAAATGCATGACAACTGGAGGGAGTGTAGATAGGCAAGGGGTACTGTGCTGGAGGGCTTTAGTGTCATATTGACACAACTGGGTTAAGGGACCCTTAATCGGGTAATTGCCTCCATTCGACTGGCCTGTGGCCATGTCTGTGGGGCATTTTCCTGATGAATGATGTGGGAGGACCCAGCTCACTGTGGGTTGTGCCACCCCTGGGCAGGTTTTTCTGTTTGGTATAAGAAAGCTGGCTGAACATGTGCCAAGGGAGCATAAATATAGCCTGTTTTACAGCTGCTGCCTCCAGCTTCCGGCCCTGAGTTCCTACCTTGGTGTCCCAAAGTGATGACCTGTGACCCGTGAGATGTAAGATATAAGGAAGCAGGCTGAGCGTGGGCCAGGGGAAGCAAGCCAGTAAGCAGCTTTCCTCCATGGCCTGTGCTTCAGCTCCTGCTTCCAGGTTCTTGCCTTGAGTTCATACCTTGTGCTCCCAAAGAAAGGAATGGTGACCTGGGAGATGTAAAATGAATAAACCCTTTCCTCCCCAAATTGAAAGCAAACTAGAACAGGGTCTAAATATAATAAAATTGCACTCATTTCACAAAAAGTTTATTAAAATGCAAACATAAAAAATAAAAAGAAACCTAATCTTAAAAAAGGAAAACCAACCATTCAACCAAACAGAAAACAACTGACTCTCTGCTCGCTGTTATCAGTTGCCAATAGATCCTCAGTTAAGGTTGGAGCTGTTTACCCACATTCCTCCTCCATTCTTGGATTTTATTTGGTTTTAGCTTACATATCCCTTGTGCATGCTCTTGTAATTGTTGTGTGCTCACATGTACAACTGTCCTCTCTGGGAAAAAAGTAGTCATCCACCACATCTGGCTTTTACAATCTTTCCACCTCCTCATCTGCAGTGATTCCTAAGCCTTGGGAGAAGTTGTGATATAGGTGTCCCATTGAGTACTCAGTACTCCACAGTCTCTTATCCTTGGCCAGTAGTACATCTCTGTGTTAATCATTATCTGCTGCAAGAATTAATTCTATGGTTTAAGGTCAGATAATAAGTAAACTATGGATATAACAATAAGTAAATAGGAGCAAGTTTAATACTATGTCCATTTAGCATGATAAAAGAATAGCAGGTTTCCCTCTATGGTCTGTGATCTAGCTAGACACAGGTTTTGGCCCAGATAAGAGTACCAGTTATGGCATACATCCTGTGAAATTGACCTAAAGTCCAATCATTAAGTGATTGGTTGCTCCCATACTCTCTGTGACACTGTTGCCACAACTGGCTTATCCTTGCCAGGCTAGCTGTGTTCAAAGCTGGGTGAGACTCAGAATTTCTTTACTCTCCTGACAGCACCCATAACACCTTCCAGCACTATGAAAGTTACCCAGTAAAGATGAAACCTCCAGATCATTACCAACTTCATTTCCCCTTGTTTGTTCTATGACTACATATGTACTGTTTTCAGCAATAGAGTTTTACCATCAAGTTCCTGAAAGCAATCAAGAACAATGTAAACTACTGAGGGTCTATGGGACCTCGCAATTAAAATAGTCCCAAAAGATGGAGTCCATTTCTGGCATCAAATTTTTCATTTTTTTTTCTTTTTTTTTTCTTTTTTAATTTTACTTCTTTTTTTTTTTAACACTTTTTGTCAATCTTCTGAGCCAGCTTAGTGACAGCAGGCTACTGTCACTGAAAACAGAGTAAGATGGAAATTACGACATCATTGCAACAAACTTTTTATTTTCTAGCTTATGGTGCCTGGTAGGACCACCGAGCCCTGTTATAGGGCCATTGAACAAGTTATAGAGTAAGTTGTTTAAACTCTTTATGAATGTTTATATACTTTAAGTAGCTTTTACAGTCGTAGGTTTCCATATGACTTTTTGCAAAAGCCTTCAGTGTTAGTTATTCCTCCCCCAAATCCCTCCTCTACCCTGGCCTCCCATTCCCAGGAAACAAGTTAGGGGACATGGGGTAGTGGTGTTACTGAAAGGGGAGATAGCATCCTCCTCTAATTTTAATTAATGAACTAATGGACAATTGATATAAACTGTATACTGGAAAACAAACAATTATTGTTTTGGAACTTAAAATTTTACTTTTGACTGTATTTTACTTTTTAATTTTATTTATTGTTTATTTAGTAATTTTATTTATTTATTTATTTATTTATTTATTTATTTATTTATTCATATCTCTGTTGTTTTGGATACAGGGCCTTCTTTTAGTCCTGGCTAGTATGGAACTTACTATATAGGCAAACTTGGCCTCAGACTCACAGAGATCCACGTGGTTCTCTCTCGTTAATTCTGGGATTAACTGCTTCTACTGCCATCCCTGGCATAGTTGACTTTTTTTAATCCCATATCTCATGGATTTTTTTTTGTATTTATTTTTATATTTCAGAAATGCAATTACATAAAACTTTATAATTTCCAGTTAAATATATTATGGCCAATTTCTCACCTGAAAAATCTTAATTGTATTAATTGTTATGTCAAACTGTGATTCTGAAAGTATTAGAAGTATTGTTGGTATCATCTAAATATTGTCTTTAAAACTTCTTGTTTTATATGACACAGTCTATTAAACTTCTTAATTATCTTATCTTTCACATCTTTAAGAATGTCATTATTTTAGTTAGTAATCTTACTTTGCATATTATTTTTATTATAGATGAATAAATATACCCAAACATCTGTATGAAGTTTTATGCTTAGATAATCAATAATTTACAATGCTTTCTTTTTTGATCCAGGTTCATATATCATGAGATGATTATGAAGTTGATTTCTATGAATTTTAAACAATCTGTGAAACATTAGTAATTCAAAAATAAAGATGTTTTTATTTTAGCCTTTGTATTACATTATATGCCTCCATTATCCTCTGTCTTTGAAGAAGAGTCAGCTATTTTTCCTTGAGAACGTGTCAATTTTTTTTAGTTTCTTGGAAAAAGAACTTGATATGTGACAAAAAGTTATATCTCATTAGAAAATGGAAAGTGAAAAAAAAGTAATGGAAAGTGATTTTATAATAGTGCAAATAGAACTTTAAAGGGATCCTTGATTTAAAAGCATTAGCCTATGTCTAACAAAGCTATTGTCTCTACTGTACATTTTAAAACATTCTTAGCAGTAATGTGACACATGTATTCCACCATCTTTTCATCTGGTAATTCTACCAGGTAATCTAGTAATTCTGTGTCAGATAATTATCCAGTTGTGAATGATAAATTGCCTTTCATGAAATAAAGATCATAGTGTATTTTTCCCTCAGTCTTAAATCTAATCTCAAATAAATTGCTTATTAATAACCATTTTACTAAAATATGTTTTTGTAAAATTTAAAAGTTATATCATTACATCATATAAACCTTTGATATAAACTTGACATATATAGTGTTATACAATGAAGATGACACCTGCAAATGTCTGCTATACAGTGCAATTATTGGTTAAATTTCATTTATGCTTGAAAGAAGAAATAATGCAATATCTTATTCAATTTAATTAAAAATATTTTATGCGCCTTTAATCCTAGCACTTGGGAGGCAGAGATAGATGGATCTCTGTGGGTTCAGGGCCTGCCTGGTCTACAGAGTGAGCTCCAGGACACCTGGTACTAAAATGGAGACCCTGTCTCAAAAATACCAAAAAAAGTGTAAAAAAAAATTTTACTGATGTATAATAATATGTGAGGGAAACATCAGTGAATGGGATGTTTCTAACACATCAATTTTTTTCCTTTCAATTTTTAATTGAAGATTTTGTACAACTCATAGAACATTTCTCAATTGAATTTAGATCCTTTCCTCCATCCCTGCCCCCACCACCAGAACTCATGCAATCCGCCATACATGTCAAGTCCTGTCTTGCATCATATTCTCTCATTTTTACTCTTTCAATGCAGACGTTTACTGTTTTGGTCTGATCTTTGAATGAGTTTTTTTTTTTCTGTTCTGCAGAAAAATATACATCTATAGACTCCAAACATATATCAGGTTTACAACCTCTGAAAATAAACTATAACTTAATTGCAAAACACATTTATGGATTCATAGTTTAACAGTAAACTTGCATGCAGGCAAACGATATCTAAATTTACATTCCTAAATTACATAGCATGTTGATGCATGTTTTGATGTATTTTTTTAAAAGAACCTTAATCTTTCTCATAAATCTTAAGACTAAGGAAAATAGAGACAAAAACCTCAAGCTATATCTATACCAATATCAGTCATTGTGTATTTTTATTTATTTATTTTTATTTTTTTTTAATTTTATTTATTTCTGTATGTGTATGAATGTACTGTCTGCATGCAGGTCTGTGCACCCGTGTCATGCAATGCCGCGGGGGTCAGAAGAGGGTGTCAGATTCCCCTGGAACTGGAGTTCTCCTGGAATTGGAATTTTAGATGGTTCCCGGCCGCCATGTGGGTGCTGGTGATCGAACCCGGGTCCTCTGTGAGAGCAATCAGTGCTCTTAACCACTAGGCCATCTCTCCAGCCCGTAGTATTATTTTTAATAACCAATTACCCACCTTGATTTACTTATAGGAATTTGGTGCTAGGATCCAAAAATGAGCGAAACCATACATTGTTTGTTTTGCTGCGACTGTGTTGCTTCACATAGCATAATGTCTTCTGGTTCTATTCACTTACCTGAAAATTTCATGATGTCCTCTCTCTTTACCACTGCATACAACTCCATTGTGTAAATGTACCACATTTTCATTATCCACTCATCAGTTGAGAGACACTTGGATTGCTGCCAGCTCTTCTCTATTGAGTAGCAATAAGCATGGATATGCACCTATCTATGCAATGGATATTTTGGGAATATACCCAGGAATAGTATGACTGCATCAAATGGTAAGTTCAAAACAAAAATCAGAATGAGAGGTAGGGGTTTAATTTTGTTCTTATAGAAATGGTGACCCAGTTTTGGCAGCACCGTTTGCTGAAGATGCTCTCCTTCCTCCATTGAGCTTTTTTTGTCCCTTTGTCAAACGTGAGGTGGCCGAAATTGTATGAGCTCAAGTTTGGATCTTCAATTTTGTTCCATTGGTCAATAGTTGTGTTGGTTTTGGCATTATAGTAATGCTGGCTTCATAGAAGGAATTTTGGAGATTTCCCTTTGTTTCTATCCCTTTGAATAACTTAAGTAATATTCTAGATTTATTCTAGAGAGGCAGGGATGGTTTAATATGTGTAAATCAATTAATATCATAATATAAATGGACTCAAAGGCAAAAACCACATGATCATCTCAATTGATGCAGAAAAGGCTTTTGATAAAATTCAGCATACATTTATGTTTAAAGTTCTAGAGCAAAATAGACTGGAGGGAACATTTCTCAACATAATTAAAGCTATATACAACAAACCCACAGCCAACATCATTCTAAATGGAGAAAAATCAGAAGAATTACCCTTAAATTCAAGAACCCAGCAAGGCTGCCCACTGTCTCCACTCCTGTTCAATAAATTGCTTGAAGCTCTTGTTAGAGCAACAAGACAGAAGGAAATTAAAGGAGTGCTAATTTGAAAAGAAGAGGACAATCTATCCCCTTTTGCTGGTGACATGATAATATACCTAAGGGAAGCTAAAAATTTGGCCAGAAACTTCTAGAAATGATTAACAGTTTCTGTAAAGTGGCAGGTTACAAAATTAATCTACAAAAATCAGTAGCCTTCATAAATACCAGCAACAAACATTCAGAGGAGTACATGGAATCCCTCCCATTCACAATAGCCTCAAAGTAAATAAAATACCTTGGAACAAACCTGACCAAAGACATTAAAGATCTTTACAATGAAAATTTTAAATCCTCAAAGAAGGATATTGAGGAAGCCAAGAGATAGAAGGACCTCCCATGCTCATGGATTGGAATAATTAATATAGTAAAAATGACCATCCTATCAAAAGTAATATATAGACTCAATGTAACCCCAATAATAATCCCCATGACTTTCTTCACAGAATTAGTAAACAAGCCTTAAAATTCATTTGGAAAAACAAAATCCTGGATAGCCAAAGCAACCCTGAGAAAAAAAGAGCAATGCAGAGGGGATTACTATAACAGACTTCAGACTATAATACTGAGCTTTGGTCAAAAAAATTGTATGGCACAAAATTAAACCTATAGATCAATAGAACAAAATTGAAGACCTAAAATTGAGTATATGCAATTTCAGCCCAAGACAAAATGCCCAAGAAGACTCAATGGACAAAAGACACTATCTTCAGCAAATGGTGCTGGGAAAACTGGATCACCACTTGTAGAAGAATGAAACTAAACCCCTACCATTTACCTTGTACAAAACTCTAAATGAATCAAAGACCTCAATGTGAAACCTGAAACTCTAAAAATATTAGAAGAAAACATTGGCATAACCTACAAGATACAGGTGTAGGAAAACACTTTCTACATCAAACAGCAGTTCACAGGGAATAACATCAACAATCAAAAAGTGGAACCTCATTAAACTAAAAAGCTTCTGCATAGTGAAACAATCAAAGAAGTGAAGAGAAAACCCACAGAGTGGGAGAAAATCTTCACCAGTATCAAGTCATACAGAGATTTAACATCCAGAGTATATAACTTACTCAAAAAGAAAATAAATAACCAAGAAAATAAATGACTCAATTAAAAGATGGACTAAAGATCTGAACAGAGACTTTTCAAGACAAGTAAAGATGGATGAGAAACATGTTTGAAAGTGTTAAACATTGTTAGTAATTAAAGTAATACAAATTAAAACCGCTTTAAGATTTCATCTTACCTTGATAAGACTGGATATGATCAAGAAAACAAATGCTACTCAATGCTGGAGAGGTTGTGGGGAAATGGAAACACTCATTCAGTGCTGGTCTGATTGCAAAATCATGCAATCCCTATGGAAAGCAATATGGAGAACTCTTAAGTCTAAACATTAACTTTCCGCATCTAAATTCTTGATATCATTCAGACAACAATGTTGTTTTTTTTTTTTTCTCAAGTAAGCCTGGCCCTGATTTCAATAGCTTATATTAAGTTGGGACCTCTTAGTTTAAGAAAAATTATTTAAGAATTTTTGTATGCAATCTTTATATATTATACTCAACTGATGCTTGTGAGATGCATGTGTCCTACTGCATGGAGCAGCAGTATGTTCATTTCCATTTCCATTTAGTATTTGATTCTGTTTATGCTCCACATATAATATATTTACCCTCATGTTAAATTAATAAAATATTTACATTGTGGTTTAATTTACATTAAAGGTGTGGTGGCTCATGCCTTTAATCCTAGCACTTGGGAAGCAGAGGCAGGCAGACCTTTGTGAGTTCAAGGCCAGCCTGGTCTACAGAGTGAGTTCCAGGACAGCTGGGGCTACAGGGAGACCCTGTCTCAAAAAAAACAAAAAAAAAAAAGTCGTCTATATAAGAAGCCATGTCATTCATATTATTAGGAATTTTTGAGTTGCATGGTATATATATATATATATATATATATATATATATATATATATATATGATCAACTCCTGTACAAAATTAAAAACCAGAGTGAAATGCAAATTAAAACCAATCTAAGATATCATCTCCAATAAGTCTAGCTAAGAAAACAAAAGAAATCAAATGCTGGAGAGGTTGTGGGGAAAGGGGAACACTCATCCACTGCTGGTGGGAATGTAAACTCACAACCACTATGGAAAGCAGTGTGGAGAACCCTTAAAAGACTGAAAATGAGCCTACAATCTGACTCAGCCATACCAGTCCTGGGTATATACCCACAAGACTCATCCTACCCCAAAGATACAAAGATACATGGACATCTATGTTTCTTTTAGCTCTCCTCACAATAGCAAAGAGCTGGAATCAACCCAAATGCCCCTCAACTGTAGTACATCTACACAATGGAGTTCTATGCAGTGGTAAAGAAAGATGACTTCATGAACTTTGCAGGTAAATGGATGGATCTTGAAGCCATTATGCTAAGTGAAGTAACACAGCCTTCCCCCCCCCCAAAAAAAAAACAGGGAATGGTTTCCCTCATTTATGGATGCTAGCACCAAATTCCCAGTTGAAAGGCAAACTGAACAATGTTATTGTTATATTTCTTTTTATCTGACAACAACTGTGTTATAATATGAATCTCTTGATGGTCCCTAGAATTATCACTTATTTTCAGACATCATAATTACCATATATGAGTGGAAGGTATATATTCATATTTTAGAGTAATAATTAAAGGGAAAATGTGAATTCATAAACATATTTCAGAATTAACATACAGTTTATTCCTGGAGGACATAATTCTGGTTCATATATGATGTTTTATATTATAGACATATTTTGGAGCAATACAAATGGGAGGGAACAACTACAACATTAGGACTGGGTCAAAGAACTGACTGATGCAGTTAAATTCGACCCAAAACAATAAACCTCTCAGAGGAAAAGGTTAAAAAGACTGAGAGAAAGATGCAGGACATGTATGGCAGAATTCATTAACTGGGGTGGGGTGGGGGTAAGGGAAAGGGGAATATGTCTAAATTGAACTGAAAAATGTTGTATGAAAACACAAAACGGGCTGGAGAGATGGCTTAGCGGTTAAGAGCGCCGACCGTTCTTACAGAGGACCCGGGTTTTATCCCCAGCACCCACATGGCGGGGGAGAACCGTCTGAAACTCCAATTCCAGGAGAACTCCAGTTCCAGGGGAATCGGACACCCTCTTCTGACCTCCGCAGCATTGCACAACATGGGTGCACAAACTGGCATGCAGACAGTACATTGATACACATACAGAAATAAATAAATGCCGGGTGTGGTGGCGCACGCCTTTAATCCTAGCACTTGGGAGGCAGAGGCACGCGGATCTCTGTGAGTTTGAGGCCAGCCTGGTCTACAGAGTTCGGTCCAGGACAGCCAGAGCTACAGGGAGACCCTGTCTCAAAAAGACGCCCCCCAAAAAAAAAAAAAAAAAAAAAAGAAAACACAAAACATCGATAGAAGTATTATATTAAAAATAAAAATTAAGCTAAAACTATTTTCTAATCTGTCACTCTAACTTACACTTACACACTCACCAAATTACATGAGAACACTAGTGATTCTACCTTTTTTAACCAATAAGAATTGCCAGTATCCTTTAATTTCCTTTTATCTTAAATCATTCTTGAAAATGAAATGGTAACACATTGTGATTTTCAGTTGCATTTCTATTTTAAAAATCACGGTGAATAATGTTTTTATACTGAAAGCCACCTGAATAGCCTGTTCAATTTTTTTCTTATTCAGTTTTTCTTTAGTACTGTCTGTGGTGTTAATTAACTTATCTAGATTTTAGAAATATATTTTATTCTGAATAGAAATCATTCTTTGCTGTTTATGCAAGGCACAAAAATCTTACTCAACTGAATGGCTTAATTTTAATGCAGTTATTGGTACCATTTAAAGAACAGAAAACACCAACGTTCAGATCGGAGCACTATCCTCCTTCTCATTTGTTGTTATGTTATTCCAAATTTATACACCTCTGTGTACAAATACTGAAAGGAAATATTTAAATTTCCTTTCATACAAATTGATGCTCAGCTGTGAAATCAATTTCTCTGCTACTTAAAGTAATGTATTCCTCTCACATAAATTAAAAAGTTCATCTTTAATATTCTGAATTTCACATGACAATTTATCATTCAAATAATTATATTAAGCATATAAATAGTGCTAGGATGTAGCTATTGGTACAGTGTTTACCTGTATGAAAATTTGGATTCAAATCTCTGTACAGCAATAATAATGAAATAAATGGATAACCAAGCGACCAAAAAATAACAAATTTCTTAGGTTGAAGATGCAGTAAAGCCTTATCAATACCTATCATGAAAAATAATAAACATAAAGGGAACACCGAAAGTGACAGATTTATTTTACTGAATTCCTAGTTTATCATCATTTTTATAATCAATTATAGAATATAAATTACCCTCCTTATTGTAGTGAAAAAAACCCTAATACTACCGTCTTGGAGAACAGAGGCGACCTTGAACTACAAGTGTAGTTCATCACACCTAGCTTTAAGAGGGGTTGTGGATCGAATATAAGGCTTTGCTCATACTGAGAAAGCACTCCACCAATGGGATTATTCCCCAGCCCCTACAGCTTCTACAGCCCCTACAGCTATAAAGTATACTTCAAATTTTAATAAAAATATTCCTAAAATTGAGTAAAAATTCATATCCTAAAAATATAAACTATGCAACCAAGGGTAGCTATATTATTTCTCACACTTTATTGATTCAATAAGGTAATCTAATTTCAAAAAATATCCCTCAAGATGTATGTGTAATTTATAAAAATCCCCAGACATTTTGAGAAAACTATAATAAAATCCATGTTATGATAAAATCCAGAAAGGATATATTTTTTTTGGTCTTTTTGAGACATGGTCTCCTTGTAGCCCCAGCTGTCCTGGAACTCGCTCTGCAGACCAGGCTGGCCTTGAACTCACAAAGATCTGCCTGCCTCTGTCTCCCGAGTGCTAGGATTAAAGGTGTGTGCCGCCATGCCCAGCTCATGGATATTATTTTATTTCATTGATTTCAAGATCATTTATAACAAATTCAATTATTTCAAACACAGATAAAAATTATAGTGGTCATGTATAATGACTTAAATAAAACAATTAAAAATGATTCCTTCATTTTACAATTACTGAACTACGACTATTTGTTTCTTTTCTCTTGTTTGCAGGGAAATATGAACTGCACTTGGAAAAACCTCAAATGATTCCATATCTTTATTCACTTACTCTGGAAACAATGAATGTGTCATGGTCCAGCCATGTATGTGAGGTTAAATTAAATTCCACATGGAATATAAATGTTTCTACAGGATGAGTAATAAAGATGTGCTAATTTGAAGCTTGCATACATATTATTAAAACTCAAAAGTTCCCACAACAACGGCTTTAAACTTACAAAAACAGACTTCCTTTTCTGGGAGGAAAATTTATCACTGTCTTGAGGTGTTAATGAAAAGCAGACCAACTTCAGTTATTTTATTATTGTTTTCAAATTCTCTGCAGATATTGCACACATTAACTGCCCAAACTACACATGACTCCTCTCACTAGCCTGTCTGAGTTGCTTCATCACCATGGCTTTCAAAGACTAAGAATAACTCAAATTTTGCCTTTTTTATTGAATTTTTGCAAATTTCTTACCCTGTATTTTGATTGTATTTAGATTCCCTATGATATCTGTACCTGCCTTACCAACCCCTACCAAATTAAATGTGTGTCTATATACATATATATATATATATATATGTAATTAAGGACTATAGCATCAAATTTATGTCTGCAAATTATATTCAACATGGATCCATCATCTGGAATCCAGTTAATCTACAAAGAGTCGCATCATTTTAAAGATCCTGACCCCATCGCAGCAGCCACTGCTTGTCAATAGTTCTTCAGATAGGGTTGGCGTTTCTTATCCACTTTACAATGTCTATGCTTGGATTTATTTTTCTAGTCTGATCTTAGATCGGGATTGTGCTTGCTGTTACAATTGTTGAACGTGCATATGAGTAACTTCCTTGCTTTCTGGAAATTCCATTTCCTTGTGGTCATCTAACACCTCTTCCTCTTACAATCCTTTCTGCCACCTCTTCTGCATTTATTCCTTAGCCTTTGGAAACAGAAGTTTGTTATAAGGGATCTCATTCATGTATAATCACCCTGAAGTCTCCTGTCCTTTTTTTTTTTCCTGTTCTTGACCTAATGGCCAGTTATAGGTTTCTGTGTTAGTCACTGCCTACTACATAAGGAAGATTCTCTCCTGAGGGTTTATTTTAAAATAAAATCTTTATTTTTTTCTCATTTGGGATGCTTTTATTGAATGTTGTTAATTTCACACGGTACATCTTAATCATACTCTTAGATCCCTAATTGGCACTACCTATAGACAACCCCCACAAGAGTTCATGCAATCTGTTATACATACTAATGTCTATTGTGTAAAGTTTGTGTACCTAGATGTCCTTTGGTGTGGGTTCATCCACCAGAGTCTAGACTCACTCCCTTAAAGAAGATCAAATATCCCCCACGCAGCAATAATTAGCTGCCAACAGTTCCTAGGCTAAGGTTGGGGCTTCCTTTCCATTTCCCCATTTCTATACTGGGTTTTTGTCTGATTGGGTTTACATGAGTTGTATGCATGCTTTCATCATTGCTGTAAGTTCAAATAAGCAAGTTCCCATGGGCTTGGAAGGTTCTGCTTCCTTATGACCACGCACCAAACTTAACTCTTACTATCTTTTTCCACCCCCCTCTTCTACAATGGTCCCTGAGTCCTGGGTAAGTGATATTTAATATAGGAGTCCTATCCAGGGACACACACACACACACACACACACACACACATCACACACACACACACACACACACATCACACACACACGCATTAGTTAATGTTCTTTAGAGAACATTAACTAAAAAAGATTGTGGTACTGGGTGATACGGAGAGTAGGGTTATAGAGAAACTGAATTGAAAGAATGAATTTCTTTAGTGGTCTTGGTAGTTTCTGGAGCCAGCTTTCCAACTCATGGAAGCCTACAGCTACCAAAAGCTCTCTCCTGGTGGCATGAAGAGGAAAGAGAATCCATGGTGCAGACCACTTGAAGCAATTATGAAGATATATGCATTTGAGCACCTTAACTCACTAATTCATTCTGGCAGAAGCTTAATGAATACATGTGAGAATGTATTATAAGGGTGTGGGATAATGGTGGAAGGAATATAAAATTGGATCAGACTAAGTTTATCTATATGGACCCACTGAGTAGAACTTCTAGGATTAACATGGAAGGTCAAGTGGTTCAAAAAGGTGTTAAAAGTTTATTTGATTGGTTGGCTGGGGTATTTATTAAAACACAGCCTACTGATGGAGAGTTAGAGATGCCTTATATTCCTTGGGTTAGTATTGATGAAGGGATTGTAAGGATCAGGCAAATGGGCATGCTCGAGTGAATGTGAAATGTAAAACCACATTCTCCATAATGCGAAGGCCCAGAGGACATGCCTTTCACTGAGTTTATAAGATGGAAATTACTGAGAGAGACACCAGAACATTTAAAGAGCTTTGTTTTTGCTCTGTTTCTTATGCCAGATCTTAGAGTTAGAGAAGCTGCTCTTGCTTACATAAATTAAATGAACATGTAATAGGTTTAACAGGACCTCATTGTAGGCATCAAGTGGCAGCACTGAATCACTAAAGGCCATATAAGCCCAGTTATAATAATGGGCAGCAAAGGCAAAACAGTGCCTATAATGGATCTTTGGCACTGGCTAATTAATCATGTTCCCAGGAACCATATATATACAAAGCCTAATAAGTTTTTATTTGATCTGTATAAGCAGAAAAGCTTTAGAGCAAATAAGAGAAAGTTAACATTGGATATCAGCAATAGCAAATCTGGTCCAGTCAACCAATTTCCAGACTTGAGACAGTTCACAAACCCAGAACCCCTTGAATGAAGGGGTGGCCAGATTCCCATGAGGAAGCACCTTGTCACAATACCAAAGAGTTATGCTGTTTGCCTTCCTCCTTTTCTTCCCCAGAGGAACCTGAGACCTTTTACTAGGGTAACTATACACTGGGGAAAAGGAAATCACACTTTTCGAGTCCTATTGGATACTGGTTGTGAGTTGACACTGATCCCAGAAGACCCTAAAAAGCACTGTGGCCCTCCAGTTAAAGTAGGGGCCTACGGAGGTCAGGTGATGAATGGAGATTTGGTTGAAGTCCAACTCACCGTGGGCCCAGTGGGTTCCAGAACTCATTGTGTGGTTATTTCTCCAGACCCAGGATGTATAATTGGGATATGTATACTCAGAAATTGGAAGAATCCCCACACTGGTTCCCTGACCTGTAGAGTAAAGGCTATTATGGTTGGAAACAACAAATGGAAACCATTGGTGTTGCCTCTACCAGGGAAAATAGTGAACATTAATGATCAAAACAAGTATCATATTTCTGGATGGATTACAGAAATTAGTGCCACCATCAAGGATTTGAAAGATGCAGGGGTGGTGATCACCACTACATCTCCCTTTAACTCTTCGATTTGGCCTGGGCAAAATCAGATGGATCTTGGAGAATAACAGTTGACTATTGAAATCTCAACCAAGTAGTGATGCCAATTGCAGTTGTTGTACCAGATGTGGTGTCCTTACTTGAGCAGATTAATAAGTCTCCTGGTACCTGGTATGCAGCTATTGATATGGCAAATGCTTTTTTTCTCAACATGGGTTCATAAGGACCACCAGAAGCAAATTGCTTTCAGCTGGCAAGGCCAACAGTATACCTTTACTGTCCTACCTCAAGGGTTTGTTAACTCTACAGTCTTATGCCATAACTTAGTTAGAAGGGATCTTGATTGCCTGACTCTTCCACAAAATATCACACTGGTCCAGTATATTGAGGATGTTATGCTGATTGGATCAAGTGAACAAGAGGTAGCAGCTAGTCAGAACTTGTTGGTAAAGCATATGTGCATGAGAGAATGGAAATAAATCCAACTAAGATTCAAGGGCCTTCTACCTCAGTGAAATTTCTAGGAGGTCAGTGGTGTGGAGCATGCAGAGACATTCCTTCTAGGGTGAGGAATAAGGTGTTGCACCTGGCCCCTCCCTCCACCAAGAAAGAAGCACAACACACTTAGTGGGCCTTTGTGGATTCTGGAGGCAGCACATTCCTCATCTGGGTGTGTTACTAAGACCCATATATCAAGTGACTCAGAAGGGAGCAAGCTTTGAGTGGGGCTCTGAACAGGAAAAGGCTCTTCAACAGATTCAGGCTGCAGTGCAGGCTGCTCTGCCCCTTGGGCTATATCATCCAGTGGACCCAACAGTCCTTGAGGTATCAGTGGCAGATAGAGATGCCATTCGGAGTCTGTAGCAGGACCACATAGGGGAATTACAGTGGAGGCCCTTGGAATTTTGGAGTAAGGCTCTCCCATCATCTGAAGACAACTATTCTCCCTTTGAGAGACAGATCTTAGCCTGCTATTGGGCCTTAATGGAAACTGAACATTTGACTATGGGCCACCATGTCACCATGTGACCTGAGATGCCCATCATGAGCTGGATGTTATCTGACCCACCAAACCATAAAGTAGGACATGCACAGCAACAGTTCATTATCAAATGGATGTGGCATATACATAACCAGGCCCAGGCAGGCCCTGAGTGCACAAGTAAGCTACATGAAATAGTTGCCCAAATGCCTATGATTCCTACTCCTGTTACAATGTCTCTTGTGCTTCATGGGGTTTGCCATTTGATCAGTTATCTGAGGAAGAGAAGACTAGGGCCTGGTTTAGTAGTAGCCAGTATGCTGAGAATTAATGCAGTGCGCCTGTTCAGAGCTTGTCCCTCATCAACCTAACCTGCCATAGGCAGGCGAGACCATGCAAGCAGCTGAGTTGCAGACCTGGGCCAATCACGAGGTAACATGACTACTGCACTAAGAGGAGAGTGGGATGCAACAGTACATAAACTCTAACCTTGCCCCCAATAAACGAATCCTTGGCAGCTCACCCCCTGCCTGCTTTCACCCGATTCCCAGGGTCTGTGTCTTGACTCTGCGCCCCTCACACCCTTTTCATTCACGGTCGGACCACGAAATTCCCTAGCAGGCCTGGGGTATTGTCTACATGGTTTATTGATGGTTCTGCACACTACGCAGGCACCACCCAGAGGTAGACAACTGCAGCATTATAGCCAATTTCTGAAACAACCCTAAAGGACACTGATGAAGGAAACTCTTCACAGTGGGCAGAACTTCGGGCAGTGCACATGATTGTGCATTTTGCTTGGAAGGGGAAATGACTGGAGGTTCGATGATACACTGATTCATGGGCTGTAGCCAATGGTTTGATTGGATAGTCAGGGACTTGGAAGGAACATGACTGGAAAATTGGTGAGAAAGATATTTGGGGAAGAAGTATGTGGATTATCTCTCTGAATGGGGAAAGGATGTGAAGATACTTGTGTGTCTCATGTAAATGCTGATCAAAAGGTGATCTCAGCAGAGGATGAGTTTAATAATCAAGTAGATTGGATGACTCATTCTGTGGACAGTCAGACTCTCCAGCTATCCCTGTTGTTGCTCAATGGGTGCATAAACAAAGTGGTCATGATGACAGAGATGAAGGTTATGCATGGGTTCAACAGCATGGACTTACACTCACCAAGGCTGATCTGGCTATAGCTGCTGATGAGTGTCAGATTTGACAACAGCAGAAACCAACATTGAGTCCCTGATATAGCACTATTCTCTCCAGGGTGACCAGCCACCAACCTGGTGCCAGGTTGACTATATTTGACCACTTCCATCATGGAGGGGACAGCACTGTGACCTTACTGAATAGCTACTTATTCTAGTTAAGGATTTGCCTTTCCTGCACATAATGCTTCTGCCAAAACTACCATCTAAGTACTTACAGAATGCTTTATACACCATCACTTTATTCCTCACAGCATAACTTCTGACAAGGGTACTTCACAGCCAAAGAAGTGTGACAGTGGGCCCATGGTCATAGTATCCACTGGTCTTACCATGTTTCCCACCATGCAGAAACATCTGGCTTGATAGAAAGATGGAATGACCTCTTGAAGACACAGTTACAGTGCCAATTAGGTAAAAATACACTGGAGGGCTGGGGCAAGGTTCTCCAGCAGGCAGTATATGCTTTGAATCAGCATCCAATATATGGTACTGTTTATCCTATAGCCAGAATTCGTGGGTCCAACAATTAAGGGGTGGAAGTGGGAATGATTCCACTCAATATCACCCCTAGTGACCCAGTAGTAAAATGTTTGCTTCCTGTACCCACGACCTTGTGCTCTGCTGGCCTAGAAGTTTTGGTTCCAAACAGGGGAGTGCTTTTGCACAGCAAATGTTCCATTGAACTGGAAGCTAAGACATTTAAGCATAACACAAGGAGAGGTTATTGGGTGTCAAGTTGACAAGGGGTGGATAAATCCTGTTAATCTTGGGTGTCAACTAGACTGGATTTGGGATGAACAAAGATGAGAAAGAGATTCTCAGATTGGATTATCTCAAGCCACCCTAATGTGGGCATCACCTTCTGATGGCAGCTGGTATAAAAGGCCATGGCAGAAGAGAGCTGGTCTTTTTTTTTTTTTTTTTTTTTTTTGTGCTGCTTGCTTTCTCTCTCACTGGTGAGTTTATCTTGCTGATGTGATCAACTTGTTGCATCCTAGGGTAGACTGAAGATGGTTAAATCTTCTGGAATCCATCAGGCCTTCAGCACCAGATTGGGACTACTGAGACATCCAGCCTCTTGGACTGAGCAACTACTTAGATTCTCAGCTATTGTTGGACTACTGGGACTCTATCCCATGAACAATTCAATATATCTATATACAGGTTTATCTATCTAATAGAGAGAGAGAGAGAGAGAGAGAGAGAGAGAGAGATATATATATATATATATATATATATATATAAAGAGAGAAATAAAATAGAGATATGGCTAGATATAGATATAGGTATTGATAGACAGATGATAAATTCATTCTATTGATTCTGTTTCTACTCCATTATTTCCTTTTCCCCTTTTATAACACTGTATTCTATCTCCCCTTCAATGAAGCCCCCACCAGCCCTTTGTCTCCTGACTTTTCTGAAACATGTATTTTTAAATATTTATGTGTGCAGAAGCTTCTGTGTATATGTGTTGTGTGTGTGTGTGTGTGTGTGTGTGTGTTCATGTGCCCTGGTGTGCATATACCCATCAAAGGACAGCTAGCAAGATTTAGTTATTTCCTACCATGTGAGACTCAAGGATCAAACTCAGGTCTTCAGCCCTGGCAAAAAGAACATTCACCCACTTAGCCATCTCTCCAGTGCATAAAATGAAATGTATTCTCGTTGAATTCATAATTGCATCAACATCTATAGGCAGTATATGATGAAAAAGGAAGCATTAGTATAAAAATACAGAATTTTTCATCTCAAATTCCAGTATTAAATGATATGCAAGTTGTGTTTAGGGGGAAATATGTGTGGTGTGTAGGTCAGGAAGATTAATATCAAAGTAGAAAAATACTAACATTTTTATATTTCAATTTATCATTTTAATTTTCCATATGCTTTTTTCATGTGTATTAAAGCATTTAAGTATGTGAAATACCCAATTGCCTTCAACTTACACACCGTAATTAGTAAAAAATGAATAATTCTTTGTTTTTATTATGTGCATCTGTGTTTTGTGGGGGTATGTGCACATGAGTGTGAGTGACTCTAGAGACCAGAAGGGGGCGTCAAATCCCCTGGAGGTGAAGATACAGGCTATCATTAGACCCATGTGGGTTCTGAGAGCCAAACTCAGCTCCTCTGTAAGAATAGTAAGACTTCTTAACCACCAAGCTCTCTGTGGTTTTCTTAATGAATAAAATTACAAAATGTTTTAATTTACATAAATCCACGTCTGTGTATATTTTGTCCATGCATTGCCATACACATAGCTTTGCGTTGTCCCTATATGACAGATATTATTATTATTATTTAAATTATCAGTTTAAATCAGGAACCTTGGACTCAAGGGAATTCCTAAATTTTCTTAGATCATGTGTTTACATATTTTTAAAATTCATATTAAATTTTATTCTAGAGTAAGTTTTGTGTGAATACTTGGGAATAAAACTAGGGCCACACACCATTATTCTCTTAATAAAATTTTGAAAAAGCATAATAACTAAACTGGTAATCAACTCAAGATTTTGAGCCATTGGAACATTGCTGATTTAATCTATATTACCCCTTGTGAACTTTATGAGCAATGGAAGAAATTTTGAGAGAGTCCTGACTCTCTCATTTCAATGCAAAAATGAAACAAAACAAAATACAAAAGCTATTGACATTATTCTTTATTATTTCCACAAACTCACATCACTGCCTTCTTTTATAGCTGTCAACAGCAGGCTAAATATGGTATACTAAACTTTCTTTTTGGACAAAACAAAAGATCAGTAGGGAAAGAAAGGTATACACCTGAAAATACAACGTATCATAATACTTCCTAACATATTCTAAAAGCTGTCTCTTTATTTCTTCTGACAAGAATCTAAGCTAAAGAGAAAATTTTCTGTAATGGTTATAACTATATTGTTTTTTTAAAAATTGTCACAGAAAAAAAGAAAAAGTTTTAAGACAGTTCTTTTCATTATAAGATGATAACATTTATATTCCACTAGACTTCTGGAAAGAACAAAAAACAATAAAGTACAGAATTATGTTTCTTATTGTGTAAAAACAATGGAGTCTTTGTATAATGGAAAGGAAAAGAAATAAAATGGACACAATATTATTATACTACATTATAAGCCATTAAGAGAATTGGGATGTAAGCAGGTTTTGTTTCCTTGTCCAAGGTTCTTTCAAAGCAGCTGTGTAAGTACTTGATATTCATGCTATAAAGGGTGATTAAGATGGGAAAATGTTTAGAAGCTATATTCTCTGGCTCTGGAGTTATACTTTTTAAAATAGGAGAAAAGAATAACAAAATCTAAAGAAATGATGAGTTCAATGAATCAATATTACCATATTTATTACAATTTCTCTATAGCAAATAACATGGTAGATGAATAACCCTTCTCTGATGACATTTATTTTAAACTCCACATTTGAGAACCAAAGTTTTTGTCTTCTGGGGCTATTTATAAATCATTTTTGTGTCATAAATTATTTAGAATTTCTAGTCTGTTTGTTTTCTATCACACCAATATTTACATAATTGTAGAGCTAACATACTGAGATCTAGCCAGCTCTGAATTAGATTGTTCCATCCAAAAATGTTGAGATCTCCCTAACCACACACTTTAATTTGTTTAATGGTCATTGACAACTCACCTTTGTTCATATTAGAAACACTAGAACGAAATACATTCTATTGGCAAGAGGCATAAAAATGTGGGACAAGAATCCACTTCTACCATGCTCTAGAAGTGCAGGACAGTATGAAACTGCATATCTGATTCGTCAGATTATCAAGGACCTAGTAAATACTTGAACAATGATGAATAATATTTCTAATTCTAAGAACGTAATGGTGAATAAAATTGTGAGTGTGAAATAGTCACAAGGCTGTTCATATGTATCTTAGAATAATTATTATTAGTAATACTGACAGACACAGTGAATCATAGCTTATTTTCACTCACTTGTGTTTATCAGACTTTCATATCAAGGAAAGAGAAAACATCACATAGACATCCACACCACTAAATGAACAAGAATTTTTTTGTATGACCCAGATGCTCATATTTTGTTAAATTTGAATATATCAAAAAAAATAACAACATTGTAAAATTAAGTGTAGATTTACATAATTTCTGTTTATTCCACATATTCCTACATGTTATAGTCATGGAATAAATATTAAATTTGGCTAATGTACTTTTAAAGCATAGGCTAGAGTAACATTTATTTTTATTAACACTGAGCATCTTTCATCTTTTAAATATGGACTATTTTAAAGGCATTCTAAATAATTTCTAATCTTCATGAGAGTCTGGATCAATGTAAAGGTGACCTGTATTTAACATAGTGGAGCCATAGAAATCCTTGATTATACAAGACTTTTATTGGAATCAAGATTCACTTTTTAAATCCATGTAAAGAAGAAACGATATTGATTCTAGTTCCAGCAAGTGGGAAGCATAATGATTAGTGAGCAAAAACAAAACCTTACAATGTTCAGAGAGAGAGAGAGAAACAGAACACATATTGACAGCCATCTGAAGGACTCCAATTCCCTATAGGTCTAAACAACAGAGTAAAGCAATGTTAGAACCCTGAGACTCTATAATTCCAATAAAAATCTACATGACTACATTGTATATGATTCGTTGTGTGTAGTATTCTTTCCTATCACAAGAAATTTTGTTGTGAATGATTTTTCATATATTACATTATGGTATAGCTATTTCAATAAAATTTTTATTGTACTGAGAAGTCAGTGATTCAATAAACACTATCTCTGGTACCTCTGTAAAAATATCCCATTTTTATTATTTGAGACTTAAGTATGTATGTCCCTGGATAGGATGTATATATTATACCTCATTCACCCATAAGTCAGGGACTATTGCAGAATAGGGAGTGGAGAGATTGTAAGAGCCAATGTTTTGTGCATGAACATAAAGAAACAGACTTTCAGGCTACTGGAAACTTTCTCATATGAACTTGCAACAATGGTGTCAGCATGTATAAAACCTATGCTAACTCAGACAAAACCACAACATATGCCAGGAAAATGGGCAGCATCCACTAATCTTAGCCAAAAAAGTATTGGCAACTGATTACTGCTAGATGAGGGAAAGTAGATCTTCTTTAAGGGAGTGACTCTAGATTTGCTAAATTAAAATACTTTGGAAATGATCACTCGAAAAATCCTTCTGCAGAAGTCTTGTTAAAATACAATTTAAAAGAAAAATTTAGAATTATAAGGCATGATTATTCTTGATAAATAAAATAATGGAAGGTCTTTGAAAATTTACACATACTTTATTTGGAGAAATGCATAATTCCCAAAAGAAGATGCATACAAAAAGTCAAGAATATCTAATAAAACTTGGGCTGGAGAGATGGCCTAGCGGTTAAGAGTGCCTACCGCTCTTACAGAGGACCCGGGTTCTATCCCCAGCACCCACATGGCGGCCGAGAGCCGTCTGAAACTCCAATTCCAGGAGAACTCCAGTTCCAAGGGAATCCGACACCCTCTTCTGACCTCCGCGGCATTGCACGACACGGGTTCACAAACCTGCATGCAGACAGTACATTCATACACATACAGAAATAAATAAAAAAAGAATATCTAATAAAACTCAAAAAATACTTAGAGAGAAATGACATATGTAAACTCACTGATTTCAAGGTATAGGAACCTGAAAATAATAAAGGTTTAAAACATAATTCATTTCATTTTATAACAGATGGAGACCATTACAGACTTTCATACCTGATAAGACATGGAGAATATATGGCTGAAGGATGGCCAGTCCTAAGTGACACATCTACAGTAGAACCTCGACACCAAAGACTCAAGGAACATAGTAGAAGAGGGGGTAGAGAATACTAATACATCCTGAACTCTTATTGGTGAAACTTCCTCATACATCAGAGTGTGATGCACACAGAGGGCCACAACTGGCTGCATTTAGAAAATAAGATACTACAGAATGCATGTTCCTGAATAAGAAGACTATATTAAACCTCATCCACCCATAGCTCAGGGAAGAAAGGAAAGATTGTAAAAGCCAGGTTTGGTGCATGAACATAAGGTAACACAGGCTCTTGGGTCCCTAGGAACTTGTTCACGTGAACTTGCAATAATGGTGTAGGATGCACAAGACCCATGCCGAAGCATTCAGACACAAAGGCAGCATAAAACTTGGGAAATGGGCAGCAGGCCCCAACCTTAGCTGAGTAACTATTGGCAACTGATTACTGAGGATTGAGGGTAGGTAGATCTTCTTTAATGGAGAGACTCTAATTAGTCTGACTAGACTACAGTGGATAAACTTGTTCCAAGTTATATCTGGGTACAAAGTTTAACTAGCTAGGACATAATATATATGGCAGAATGCATGAAATCTGGTGGGTTGATAATCCAGGTCAGGGATGAGGCAGGAGGTCTAAATTCAATTAGGATCTATCTATTATAGTAAATGCAGAAAAACTCAATAAATATGAAAAATAATTCCATAGCATCAAGCTACAAATGTTATAGTTTAAAACATAATTACCATTAGACTATAAAGATCATAGCAGCATCCTATTCAAATAAAAAGAAAATGATCAGAGATTTCAATCACTAAGGTTCACATTTTTCAGCTTTGTAACCAAAATTGAAAGCAGTGGTAATAGGAAATCCCACATTCAACAATAAACTCCAAAAGAAAAAGCCTAATTGGCTGGGGAGGGAGCTCAGTAGTTAAGAGCACAGACTGCTCTTTCAGACGACCCAGGTTCTATTCCTAGCACACAGATAGTGACTAATGACCATCTGAAACTCCATTTTCAGGGAATCTGGCACCTTATTCTGACTTCCTTTGTCATTCCACAATACAGGTGCATTTCTATAGATGAAGGTAAGACACTCATGTACATAAAATAAAAATCAAATAGAAAATATTGAAAAACTAAAAGTCTGAGAAAAGTTATAAAGTTGGTATATAGCCATTGAATATCTCCACTCTATAAAGACAGAGATTGAATAGGTTCTTAGATATGTCACTTTGGAAAAGTCACCCTTGTGTGTTGTCAAAGGGAAAGAACTGCAAGGGAGTCCATAAGACGGATCTACCAGCCATCCCCTCCCCCTAATTTTCTTGTTGAAACCTACCTAAACTGTAGACTTGCTGACCCAATCCTCTCCCTGTGCTAATGAATGTTGATAGCAATTCCACATAGGGACACATGTAGACTTTGTGTGGATCAACTGGGCAAAGGAAAAGTTACCTCTGCTTATTGAGAAATCTTGACAAGAAAATTTGGGAATCAAAAATGTCAGCTGCATATACAACAAGTGTTAAGTAGGAAAGAGGTAAGGTAGAGTGCAGGCCTGTAGAGGTTTTAAACAGAGATTTCGTGAGACTGTAGACACCAGAATAAATGCTTCTTTTTAAAAATTAATATATTGCAGGGTGTAGTGGTGCACACCTTTAATCCTAGCACTTGGGAGGCAGAGGCAGGTGGATCTTTATGTGTTCAAGGCCAGCCTGGTCTACATAGAGAGTTCCAGGACAGGCAGAGCTATAGGGAGACCCTGTTTCAAAAGGACCAAAAATAAATAAATAAACAAACAAACAAATAAATAAATAAATAAATAGTAATATATATAAGTCATGTAAGAACAAGTACTTTGGAAGAACTAAAACAGTACCCCATTCAAGTAGCACATGGTCTACTGCTTCCCTCCTCCCTCTCTAAACACAGAAGTAAACACCTGGCCTGGACTGACAGAGTCAAGCTTTTGTCTTTCTTGCTGATGTTTTTTCCCATTTAGTTGTGCATTAAGATGTTATACTTCCTTAAGAATGGGTGAAGGACTGAAAATCCTGTAAATGTCCCTGATTGCAAATAGCCAGCTGTATACTTCTGTTTTGTTTATGCCACATGCCCAGGTCTTTCGGCCAATATCTGTAGCAACAGCTACTGATATTTTGAGGGAAGTTGAAATAAAGATATGACAATATCATAATCCAAATTAATACAAGGAATACAACATCAGGATCTTAAGAACTGGAGTTGAAGAAGGCTCAGTGATCTAGGCTATGGCTCAATTCCTCTGGAAACCCATCAAAATAGTGCTTCTGCTCATAGGGGACAAGTGGGATGCATTTACACAGTGGTCCTCAAACACAATATTGTCATAAGTGTCAGGAGACAGGACATGAAATGCCAATCTCTTAATAGTGGAAAAATAAAAAACTGAACAGTAATGATACCAAGTTTATGATTATCAATTATATGAAATTATAATAAAATTCTTCCATTAACCCATGTAAATGAACAATGGAATTAACTGCATTTTAAACTTTATACACATATTACTTTGATAATCTTATCTCCATGCAAAATTATAAATTCTGTGGTTATAAAAGAGCAACCCAATAAAGTCTCCAATTATAATTTCTGTAAAATTGTCACTCCTACCCTGTATGTATCTACTCTGCTGAGTGCGTTAAATTTTACCTCTAGTTATAAATCCTAAGAAGAGATCTGCGAAAGAAAGGGACAACCAATCAAATATATTAATGTGCTGACAAATAATTATTTTGTAAATAAGAAAATACAGAAATATAAATTTTAAAAAAGAATAATATTGGTCTGACAGACATGCATCCATAACTTGACACAAAGTTACAGCTCAAGAGCCAATTACTCTCTCTATATTTTTATTTCTGTCTCTCTGTCTATCCGTGTGTGTGTGTGTGTGTGTGTGTGTGTATACAATGTAGATATGTATGCATGTATAGGCAAAAGTGTGCTTAACCATTGTCACATGTGGTATCAGAAGCTGATCTAAAAATATTTTATGTATTTATGTGTTTTGCATGCATGTATGCAAATGCACCACATGTGTGCAATGGCCACAGAGGCCAAAAGAGGATACTGTATCCCCTAGATACAATATTCAGTTACTTCTCCCCATATTCTGGTCTCCATAAACCTGGTGCACACCCTTTGGCCTTATATAGAGAGCAAGCTCTGGGATGCTGCCTGTCCTCTACATAGGGCTGGTATAGAGACACATATGGCATAGCAGCTTTTGTGTAGACCAGAGCCCCTGTCCTCACACCTGTCCAGTAAACACCTTATCAACTGAGGTATTTTCCTAGGCTGCACTCTTACATATAACAATAAACAAATGAAGTTTAATGTGAGCATGGGAAAGATGTATTGAGACTGCACTTGCAAGTGTACAGTTGGTCTCTGGAATACCAGAGAGTGTTACCAAAGGCCAATAAATCAATAAAGCAAAAATTGGTCTCCTTGAGTCAAGCAAGACTCCTCTGTCAGCATCAGCTACACCTCACCTGCCTGGAAATACTGTGCAGCAGTGACAGCCATATGTCTGTATATCCCAAATATAATTGGCTATTAGCTCTCTCCTTGGAGGAATAACTCACGGCTGATGCCACAAGCTTACATCCTCTAGTGGTTAGGAGATGTTATAAGCCACAGTAAGACCCTGTCATCTTTTACAGAAAAAACGTAATTCATGGATTAGCATACCATCCAAACATTTGTGTCTATACCAAAGTAACCTACCATAATAATTAGTACTGTTTAAATACCTATATCTAATTGCTTGTGCTTCATTAACATGATTGAAAGGTTATTCCTTGACAAAATGTCAGCCCATGAAAGGAAACAGCCAGAACTGATCAGAGTCCAAAACGACATCTCCAGAGAAAGTAGACTGTTTTCTTCTTGTCCACCTGTGCCCCTTTTCTAAGCCTAGGGAACAATCTGCGGAAGAGGGGGTGTGGTAGAATGTAAGGGCTGCGATTGGGGTGAATGTTAAAACTACAGCGATATAAACTGGACCCTTATTTGCTCAACTTGATTGTACATACAAACCCCTCCAGCTGGATGGTGGGAGCCTTGGGCTGTGTGGGTTTGGACACAACTGCTGGCAAATTGGTTTTACATGAAGGATGCTTGGACTCATAACTTATTATTTACTGTTAAAAAATGAAATAAAAGAAAGAATATAAAATAAAACAAACAAATGAAGTTTAAAACACTGATTCGTTTGCTTACCACCTAAAGTGTCCTTTATATATCTATCAAATAAATACAAAAGCTGTCAGTCTTAATTGAAAATCCAGGCAATTATTTTGGGAATACCAAAAACCGATACATTTTTTATGAAAGAGACAGTTACCCAGAATAGCCACTTATCAAAGCTGTCTCAAAATATAAACAATGATTTGAAACTATAAAACTGCTAGAAGAATATGTAAAAGAGACATCTACCTGAGCTGGGTATAGATGGCTCATAGATACAAAAAAATGGGATAATGCAGGCAACAAATATTTGATTGGTTGAACATCATGAAAACTATAAATTTGCTTTGCAAATACACTGCCACGAGAAAAATTGTACAAATTAGACTGGGAGAAAGCATGATAGGGACTGTTAGTCAAAATATATTAATAATTCTTAATACTTCAACATTAATAACAACAAATAAAGATATAGTAGGAAAATGGCATGAACAGGCAAGCTTCATTCTTCTGAATATCAGTGTGCTATTAGAGAAAGATGAATGAATCCAGAATATTTTGTTACTATGAAACAATTATGACACTATAATGATGGCCACACATCATTAGACATCTGTCAAATTCATTGAATGTGCACACTGAGAATGAAGCCCAACCTAAACCATGGACTTGAGAGATAATGATGTGTAAATGTCCATTCACTGTAGTAAATATATCACTTTAGTGGACTGTGGTGATAATGAGGGAGGCCACAAGTGTCCAAGGGCAAGTTGACAGACATGGGAAATATTCACACTCAGCACTTCATTGCATTGAAAATTTAAAACTTCTACTTTAGAAAGGCTGTTTCTAAAAATTAAATACAAAGGAGAAAACCTTTCACTAAGGAGCAGTCCATAGGAGAGCAGAATATAAACATTTCTGGACAATTGATAAAAGAATTAGGCATATGACATGTGACAATCAGGAGAAGAAAGAGACAAGAAGAGAAGAATAATTACAGTATATGTTGGGACTCAAAGAAGATCAGTGAATTACATTAAACAAATATATAGATCCTGTATACTAAAAGTAAGTAAGACGTGAATTTTATAGGCTAAAATGTCGATGTGAATGGTTAAACCAGCATTAAACATGGCTTCTCCAACTCCTAATTGACCTTTGAAATATCTGAAAAGGACACTACTTTAATTGAAAATTATAGAGAATTTGAAAGAATACATAAGATAGACTGTTCTTGTTGTATTATTCATTTAAAATTTGGAATAGTAAAATGTAGAATTATGAAGTGTGTTAATTGGGGTTGTAAATTTTACAATTAAATGGACTGTGATAATATTCAGTGTTCTAGGTCTAAACTAAGTGTCATTGGAAAGGGGTAATGCACGTCAACCCTCTGTTTTTCTATGTATGAAGTTCAGATGGCAATGGTGGTTATTTCACAGAATATCTGACACATAAAAAGCGTCACAAAAGTAAAATATCTAGTTTAAAACTAGCATATAGGTTGGGACGACCAAGCAGGTGCACTGATACTTATTCTAGGCTGCAAGGCCAAACCTGAGGAAGCAATTGTCAGGAAGAAAACTCAGTGAACAGCCAGTCCTCCATATTAACATTTGGGATTAGCAACAGAAGCCAAACAAACAAACATAAAAAACAACAAATCTACATGCCAAAGACACAACAGAAAAACGACAATATGGGAAAAGCTCATAATTAATCCCCAACAAACTCAACCAGTCCTGTAGAAGATCCCAGAACTCAGATCTTCCTGGAAGGAAGCCAAGACAAAGACTTTAGAAGAACAATTGTAGACATATTCAAAGAAATCAAAGAAACATAAAGAACAAATCAGAGAACTAAAGGGAGAGAATAAAAACCTCATGAAGGAACTAGAAGGAAAGAATGATAAACTACAGAAAGAACTAAAGAGAGAGAATGCAAACTCTGAAAAGAACTAGGCAAAGAGAAATACAAACTCCAAAACAAACTAGAGGGAGAGAATGACAAACTCCAGAAGGAAGTGGAAACACTGGAAAGATCACAGGATGAAAGGAAAAAAGAAACTGACCAGCAGAGCAAGGAATTACAAGAAGAGATTGAAAATCTCTCAAAGGAAGTGAAAATACTGAAGAAATCACAGGATGAAAAGAAAAAGGAAATTAAATATTCATGCACTCGGCAGAAAAGGATGGGGAAAAGCCTCAGAAGCAGAATGGATGAAGCAGAGAAAAGAATATCAGACATACAGGATAACGCAGAGCAGCTAGAAATCTCAAGTAAAGATTATGAAAAACTTAAAAAAAAACACAAGAGTGGAACAACCAGGAAATGTGTGACACTATGAAAAGACCAAACCTCTTCATCATAGGGATAGAAGGAGAAGAATCTCAAGAGAACAGTATTGATCAGATCTTCAACAGAATAATAGAAGAAAATTTCCTCCAACAGAAAAGACAAACCCATCAAATACAAGAAGCACATAGAACACCAAATAGACAAGACCAGAAAAGACATTCCCCACACCATATCATAGTTAAAACACTAGATATGCAAAACAAAGACAAAATACTGAAAGCTACAGGAGAAAAACAACAAGTTATGTATAAAGGGAAACCCATCAGAATCAAAACTGACTTATTGGTGCAAACTAAGAAAGCCAGAAGAACGTGGACCAAAGTATTCCCAGTGTTAAATGACTTTAGATGCCAACCCAGATTACTGTACCCAGAAAAAGTGTCAATTATAGTTGAAGGAGAAAGAAAAATATTTCATAACATAAACAAAATGAAAGAACACATGTCAAAAAAACCAACACTTCAGACAATCCTCAAAGCAATTCAAAGAACAGAGGAAAGGAGCAACAATCCTCAAGCAACCCGAGAGAAATTAACAAAAACATAACAAAGTAAATAAATACCTAGACCAAGAATGCAAACAAAAAATAAGTTGAAAGGAAACAACACACATCTCTCAGTAATAACCTTAAATATTAACAGTCTAAACTCTGCAGTAAAAAAAAAAACATAGAGTGGGAGAATGGATTAGGAAACAGAATCCTTCTATATGATGTCTACAAGAAACTCATCTCACCCTAAAGAACAGACACCACCTTAGAGTGAAAGGATGGAAAAAAAAAAATTCCAAGAAAATGGTAAAAAAAAAAAAAAAGCAAGCAGGAGTTTTAATATCAGGTGAAATTTTTAATATCAGACAAAAGAGACCTCAGAGTAAAATTAATCAGAAAAGGCAAAGAGGGTCATTATATCCTTATCAACAGAACAATAACCAGGAAGATTTTACAGTCTTAAATGTTTATGCACCAACTCTGGTACACTTAACTTTATAAACACAATCCTCCAGGACCTCAAGACACAGATTAATCCCAGCACACAAATAGTGGGGGACTTCAATACTCCCACTGAGTCCCTTAGATTGGTCAACTGGACAAAAAAATAACCAGAGAGACATCAGAACTGAATAATGCAATACACCAAATGGACCTCACAGATATCTACAGAATATTCCACCCAAATACCAGAGAATATACTTTGTACTTAATGCCCAAAAGAACATTTTCCAAAATCGACCACATACTGGGACACAAAAGAAATCTCAAAAAATACAAAAGGATTGCAATTATTTCATGCATTCTATCAGACTACAATGCAATAAAGCTAAATATTGAAACCAGGATAATCCCAATTACCTATAAGAACACATAGAGACTAAACAATACAATCATGAATAATGACTGGGACAGGAAAGAAATAAAGAATGAAATAAAAGCATTCCTGGAACTAAATGAGAATGAAAATACAACATAATGAAACCTGAGGGGTACATTAAAAAACAATCCTAAGAGGAAAATTTATAGTCCTAAGTGCCCACAAAAAAATAAATAAAATAAAAAACAAACAAAAAACAGAAGGATCCTAGCACTTGGGAAGTTCAGGCAGGATCTTTGTGAGTTTGAGGCCAGCCTGGTCTACGGAGTGAGTTCCAGGACAGCTGGGGCTACAGGGAGACCCTGTGTCAAAAAGACCAAACAAACAAAAAAGGAACAAACAAAAAACAAAAACAGAGAGAGAACAAATAAACCCTCTAACACTGCAGATAAAAACACTTGAGAGACAACAACAAATGAACCCAAAACCCAACAGAAAGGAAGAAATAACAAAAATCAGAGCAGAAATCAATGAAATAGAAACAAAGAAAACAATATAACAAATCAATGAATGCAAAAGCTGGTTCTTTTAAAAGATTAACAAAATAGACAAAACTCTAGCCCAGTTAACCAAACGAAAGAAAGAGCAACTCCAAATCAATAGTATTCATGATTAAAAGGGAAACATCACAACAGATAAAGCAAAGATCCAGAAAATCATACGAGAATACTTCTAAAACCTACACTCTACTAAATTTGAAAATCTAACAGAAATGGATGAATAGCTGAAATCCTGGGATTCATCAAAGCTTAACCAAGACAAGACTGACAACTTAGAGACCCATAATACATGAGGAAATTAAAGGTGTAATAAAAAACCTCCCAACTAAAAAAACCCAGACCCAGATGGTTTCACAGCAGAATTCTATAAAATATTTAAAGAAGTCTTACAACCATTACTACTCAAACTTTCCAGAAGGATACTATGCCAAATTCCTTCTGTGAAGCCAGCATCACTCTAATACCAAAACCAGGCAAAAATGCAAACAAGAAAGAAAACTATAGACCCATCTCATTAATGAAGAGAGATGCAAGAATTCTCAACAAAATACTCACAAACAGCATATGGACCCACATCAAAAAGATCGTTCATCATGACCAAGTTGGATTCATAACAGAGATACAGGGATGGTTCTACATATGTAAATCAAAAAATATCATAAAACACATAAATGGCCTGAAAGACAAAAACCAAATCCAGCATCCCTTCATGCTTAAAGTCCTAGAGAGAACTGGACTGGAGGTATCATTACTCAATGTAATCAAAGCCATATACAAGAAACCTACAGCTGGGCTCATCATGGTGGCACACGCCTTTATTTCAGCACTTGGGAGGCAGAGGCAGGAGGATCTCTGTAAGTTCAAGGGCAACCTGGTCTACAAAGTGTGTCCCAGGACAGCTGGAGCTACAGGGAGACCTTGTCTCCAAAAAGACAAAAAAAAAAAAAAAAAAAAAAAAAGGAAGAAAAGAAAGAAAGAAAGAAAGAAAGAAAGAAAGAAAGAAAGAAACCCCACAGACAACATTATCATAAATTGAGAAAAGTTTTAAGCATTCCCTTTAAAGGCAAGAACACAGCAAGACTGTCCACTATCCTCTTCAATATAGTGTTTGAACTTCTTGATAGGGCAATAAGGCGAGATAGTGAAATTAAAGGAGTACTAATCAGAAACAAGGAAGTAAAACTATCCCTTTTTGCAGATGATATGATAGTTTACCAAAGGGATGCTAAGAACTCCACCAGAAAACTAGAAATGATTAAAAGTTTAAATAAAGTGATGGGATACTAAATAAACCTAGAAAAATCAGTAGCCTTTCTTTACACCAACAATAAGCAACTAGAGAAGGAATATAAGGAGACCTTCCCAATCACAATAGCCTCAAAAAATAAAATAAAATAAAAATAAAATAAAATGCCTGGGAATAAACCTAACCAAAGACACCAAAGACCTCTATGACAAAAAATTTAAAACCCTGAAGAAGGAGAATGAAAATGACATCAAAAGATGGAAAGACCTCCCATACTCATGGATTGGAAAAATTAATATAGTAAAAATGTCCATTCTACCCAAATTAATATACAGATTCAATGCAATCCCAATCAAAATCCCAATGAGATTTTTCACAGACTTGGAAAAAATCCTCTGTTCCTATGGAAAAACAAAAATCCCTGAATATCTAAAGCAACTCTGAGCAAAAAGTGCAATACACGGGGGATTACTTTACCAGACTTGAAGCTATATTAGAGGATTATAGTCATAAAGACAGCCTGGTACTGGCAGAATAACAGACCCTTTGACCAATGGAACAAAATTGAAGATCCAAACTTGAGCTCATGTAACTTCAGCCACCTCATATTTGACAAAGGAGCCAAAAAAACTCAATGGTGGAAAGATAGCATCTTCAGCAATGGTGTTCGCAAAACCGGATCACCATTTGTAGAAGAACAAAATTATACCCCTATATCTCACCCTATAAAAAAATAGACTCCAAATGGATCAAAGATCTCAACCTGAAACCTAAACCCCTGAAGATGATAGAAGAAAAAGTCTGCAGCAACCTACAACACATAGGTGTAGGAAAATACTTTCTAAATCAAACAGCAGCTGCTCAGGAAATATGAACAACAGCTGACAAGTGGGACTTCATCAAACTTAAAAACTTTTGTACAGCTAAAGAAACAATCAAGGAAGTGAAGAGAAAACTCACAGAGTGGGAGCAAACCTTTACCACTGATACATATGACAGAGCATTAGCATCCAGAATATATAAACTACTTAAAAAAACAAAGATGTAAGAAATTAAATGACTCAAATAATGGAGTAAAGAGCTGAACAGAGACTTCTCCAGTAAAGAAGTAAAGATGGCTGAGAAACATCTTAAAAATCATTAGTAATTAAGGAAATGCAAATTAAAACCACACTAAGATATCATTGCACTTCAATAAGACTGGCCAAGATCAAGAACACAAAAGACACCAAATGCTGGAGAGGTTGCAGGGAAAAGGGAACACTCACCTACTGCTGGTGGGAATGTAAACTCATACAACCACTATGGAAAGCAGTGTGGAGAACCCTTAAATGACTCAAAATGAGCTTACCACCTGACCCAGCCATACCACTCCTGGGTATATACCCACAAGATTCATCCTATTGCAGAGACACATGCACATCCATATTTATTGCAGCTCTCTTCACAATAGCCAAGAGCTGGAACCAACTCAAATACCCCTCAACTGATGATTGGATAACAAAAATGTGGTACATCTACACAATGGAGTTCTATGCAACAGTAAAGAAAGATGACATCATGAACTTTGCAGGTAAATGGATGGAACTCGAAGCCATTATGGTAAGTAAAGTAAGACAGTCCCAGAAAACCAGAAAAACAAATGGCAAATGGTTTTCCTCATTTGTGACTACTAACACCAAATCCCCAGTTGGCAGGCAAACTGAGCAACTTTATTATTATATTTCTTTGTATCTGAAAGCAACTGTGCTATTATAATGTGAATCTCTTAATGGCCTCTAGAATTGACCTACTACTTATATTCACACATTGTAATTACCATATATTTGTGGAAGATATGTATTCATATTCTAGAGTAATATAAAATGAAAGGAAAAAAATGTTAATCCCAAAACATATTTAGGTAGTACCATACAGTTCATTTCCAGAGGTCATAATTTTGACACATATGTGTTGTTAATGTGGGCATAATTTGGAGTAATACAAAGCGGAGGCAACAAAAAAAAAGTACTGATAGCTTTATAGAATAATTTCGGTATAGTCCTTGAGTTATTGAAATATAATAATGTATAGTTTAAATTGTAAATTTATTGAAAAATTTATATTAAATTCCTATAGAAACTTCAGAAAAGTACATTAAAACATACATCAACTTACTATGTAATTTAGAATGTAAAGTTATATTTCTTTTTACCTACATGCAACTTTACTATTAAAATGTGAATCCCTAAACTTGTTTTGGAATTAACCTATAGTTTACTATCAGACTTTGTAATTTTGATTAATGTTTAGAGTGTATATATGCATATTTTGGAGTAATATAAAATTAAAGGGAACAAAAAAGAGAGAGGAAAAAAACCTTTTCAAAGAATTGACTAAAACAGTAAACTTCTGCATTGAAAAGGTTCAAAAAGACTGAGAAAAATATGCAAGACAGGACTTAACATGTATGTCAAAAATCCATGTGCTCTGCGGTGGTGGGGCATGAGAGGTGGGCATGGATGGGGGAACGAGTCTAAATTTGATTAAAAAATGTTGTATTAAATGTACTCGATTAAAATTTACTTAAAAAATAAAGTTAGCCTATAAAGAGTATTCTATTACTCTTAACTTTTAAATTATCTATTGATAACAGTAAAGCCAACATTTTTTTCTTCCTTTAATAATCAGTTAAGCAGAACAGAGAAATAGCTGTAAATATTTTTTTTTGCTCTTTTGAATTTGAGTTTAGTAGTTAAATGTTTCTTTTGCAAGGATAAAGAGGAAATATTTTCCTAAATCCTAGCTTCCCATGTGCTCTGTTGTATCTAATTCACTGTAAATCTTCAGCATAGAAAACAAAACAAAAAAAGATTAAGTTTCAAAACAAGTTCTGTATGAATTATGTATGATAACTGAAATTTTACAGACCAAAGGAAGTTCAGAATTGGAAGAAGGAAAATAAATAGATGCTTAAAATATTTTCTAACATTCTATCTGTTCCTGATAAGCAAAGTTCTGGAGAGTCCCAGATTTGATCATTTCCTAACAATGGCAAGGAGTAAAATCCAGATTATATGTTTAAAAAGGCTGGTAAGGGCATACAATTTACTGTTCTTTTTTCCTTGTTTTTGTTTTGTTTTCATTATTGTTGCAGGCTGTACTACAGATTTCATTTATTTTATATCTTATAGACTGGTGATATAAGAAATCAATGTCTTGAAATATGGTTTTACTGCATCAACTCAGATACATTTAGTGTTAGTTGTAGGTGATGCCTTCGTTTCATTTCTCTCAAACTGAAGACAGTGTTTTACAATATTATGTAAATGAAACCTCGGTAGAGTGAAAAAGTAGAATTTATTTAGGGGGCATTTTGTTGACAACAGCCTCTTTGGAAACACATCTAAAATTCTGTCAAAATAGCTACCTTGCCTTGAAATTAATCATTCTATCACATTCAGATTCTTTCTTTCTGACATCTAAGTCATATCATGCTACATAATAGACATGGAGAATTTGTTTCATTATGTAAAAAATGGTGAACACATATGGTGAATTAATAAAAATTCATGCAACAAAAATCTAAAGAATACTACTAAAGACAGAAGTCAAAGAAAGCTCATGGTATCAGAAGCAGACAGATGTGTGGGAATTTGCTAAGTCAAAATGCAAACACAGTGAACAAATGAAAAATAAAAATGAAACCCACGCATTGCCTATTTGACAAATAAGGAACTTTTATGACTTTGTCTCATAAGGGAAAAGCAAAGATCTATGCACAACCAGTAGCTAGGTATAAATACAGAAGAAAATAATAATAAGGAAGCACTTCCAGTCATTCACCAGGTAGGGATACACAGTTGGTATGTTTTCACTGTTCTTTCCAGTGTATTTGTCTTTATTAAATATGTAAAACCTTATCACACTCCTTCAAGTTTCTACTTGATTTGACTCTTAGGAAATTTCTTTAACTTAAATCCTCTGGGTCCATTCAATGTAGCTATTGTCCCTGTGTATATCTAAACACGTCAGTAATGGGCTATGCATGACTCTGTTATTTAGGTTCATAGAGAATCGCTTCTGCTGGAGCTCCCTTCTTCATCTCCTTGTCTTAGGCTCAGAAGTGACCACTTCCTTTTCAGGCCACATTCCTAGGCTACTTTTGCATTAGCCCCCCAGGGTCACTTTTCCTTGCTTTATTTTCAAATAGTTGTACTTCTGAGAGAAAATTAAGATTTACAAAAGAGTTTAAGACCCTAGGGGAGATTTATTTCAGAACCGCCCTCATTTATAAAGAAAATATAAATGTGTCTCTCAAATTGAAAATTTGACAAGAGTTATATAATAGGTATTCCCCTAGAGCTACAGAAAAGTGAAGATGGATAGAGATTGCTGAGATCCACCTGATAACTTCCTACAAGTGTCTCCCCTACCGCTGTTATTTACAGATCTGTTCAACAAACATTTATTGAGCACTGGTGCCACACTTGGGACACATTGATAGATAAATAAAGTTTTTTTTTTTTCTTCTAAGAGGGCTTACAATTCAATAAAGCCATGAAGGCTATAAGTAAATAATGATAAAATTCAGCAAAACCATAGATATTTCCAGGCTGCTCTGAGAGCACAGAAGAGAAACATTTAGTAAAGTCTCTTCTCCATTTATCAAACTTTTGTAGAGACACAAGTGGGCACAGAGTATGAACTTTTGATAAATGATTATGGGTAAATCATGAGTACATGGTCCTGGAGCTCATAATCCTTTGATGATGAGATCAATCAGATGACCAGATGACCAGCATGATAGAAGTGCTTATAGAAACATAGAACAGTAACAGCGAAATTTGAAATCTAGCTGACAAATACAAAGACTTTCTTGTCCATGGGAATACAGTTGGTGGGATAAACTTCTTGATATTTTAGCTACCTTCATTTGATAAGCAACGACAATATTCCTACTTATATCTCATAACATAATATAAACAAATTAGAAAGGAGTAATTGATACAACTTAAATGTGTTGAAAGTATTAAATGCAGTAAAACATTATCCTAGAGGAAAGCCAGAGGAAGGAGGTTTACAGGATGAATAATGAGACAGGGAAAAAAGGATCACCCTAACAATACATGTAAGAGTCTAGATTTAGGAAGGGTCACAATGTTTGTGGTAACTGAAGTATTGATAGTTGGTGGAAGATGGTCATATGGAAGCTGCAGAAAGCTAAAAAAATAGTGGAAATAAGGGTAGGCATGAAATACCAATATAAGTGCTGCCAAACTAGATTTACAACAAATGGAGGCAATTAAATAGTGCCAAACTAGAAGTATAATAAAAGGAAATATATCCTTCAGGGCAGAGAGCTAGGAGGGATAGCTTTAGTGACAACTTGACACACCTGGGTTGAGGGAGGCTCAGTTGGAGAATTTCCTCCATTCAACTGCCCTGAGGCTATGCCTGTGGGGTACTTTCTTGATTGTGGAGTGATGTGGGAGAACCCAACCCACTGTGGGAGGTGCCACCTCTGGGCAAGTTGTTCCCTATTGTATATAAAAAAAAAAAAAAAGCAGGCTGAGCACGTGCCAGGAGAGCAATCCAATAAGCAGCATTCATCCATGGTCAGTGCTTCAGCTCCTTCCTCCAGGTTCCTGCCCTGAGGCCCTATCTTGGAGTCCCTACGAAATGAACTGCTCCCCCCAAACTGGAATTCTTGAGTATTTTGTCACAGCAATTATAAGCAAAGTAAACTGAAACATAAGGTCTCAAAGAATGTAGCATAAGAAGTAGGCAGAAACATGGAGCAGGGCCCTATGCTCTAGGATCTCCATACACTTGATCATACAGCTTCATAAATTCTGCCAAAGAAATCAAGGGAAATAAATCTATATAGGCACATAAAAACCACATCTCAGCAAAGGACCAGATCAGCAATATATTTCCAACTGTCTCACAAGGCCTCTTGGGAAACATTCTATGAGTCATGGGGAACACTAAACATATGAAATTTGTACAAGTACTATAACATGGTCTCCTCATTAGGAAGCTGTTGAAGTAGTACAAAGAAAGCCAAAGAAAACTTGAATTTAAAATAAATGCAATAAGCACCATAATAGTAAAACTTGAGTAATACTAGGAGTTGGTATTTGATAACAACATTGATGGTGGTTTCTACTGAAGTGACTAATATGCATCCTAGTTTTCTTTTCTATAAGGTGAATGTAGAGACAGAATATTTTTGGAAATAACCTAGATGATATAGACACTTCTAAATAGAGTGTTGTACAGGTAGGTGTTATTTAATAGGGAAGATATGTGAATAGAAATATAAGCTTCCAATTATGTGCCTTTCACATATTGTTAAAATGGTAGGCACAGTGGAGAACACATTGGACCAGTAGAAAAATTGGCATACTATTTCCACGCTAACTGAAGTCCCTCTTTTACTTGTAATTAGGCATTCAAAGGTGTTTAATTGTGGTATTTCCATCTATATACTACATTTCTTAGTGCTACTCATTCTCCTTTTCCTCCCTTTCACAGCCCTTGTAATCATCTATCTTGTTTTCTTTTTCTGCTAAATTCTACATATGATAAAAATGTGTAAACTTTAGGATTTAAGTCTAATTCTGGCTTATTTAACATAACTTCCAGTTTCATCTGTTTCCTAGGAAAAGACATAATTTATTTCTTCTTTACAACTAAGCAAAATTCCTGTGTGTGTGTGTGTGTGTGTTGTGTGTGATGAATATGTTCACANCTCTAGATAATACCGTTGTTGAACAGCAGGAGGTTTCAAATCATCATGTACAGCAGCTTCCATGCTGGGTGATTTAGGTATTATTGTATAAAGTGAGATAGAACACGCAGGTATCTTTTATGGTAAATTATAAAAATTTCAAATTTCCTCTTTATTTTTAATGCATATGTAATAAAAAGGTTGTCATTACAGAAATTTAATTTTAATCTTTCTTTGTAAAATATGAAGTATAATACACATATGCATGAAATAATAGACTCTGTTGGAAACTGCGGGAAGTCATTGCTACTGAGCATAAAAAGACAATTTTAAACCAACAGGTTTAGATCAAAATTGAGTTAGATTCAGAACACTACTGACTATCACAGAGTGAAGTAACAGATAGAAGCTTTGTAATCACAAAGAAAAAGGCACAATTTAAAATAAATATTGGATAGTGCATGTGATACTTAGGTAATTTGAACTAAATATTCGCTCTCAGCCTCCACTATTGTACTATACCACTTCTACAGACAGTCCATGCTGCTGTTCTTTGCTCTACCAAGCACATTTTACGTTCTTATGGTGGGGCCCAATGACTTCCCTAATGACAGAGGTTCTGAAATCAAGAATTCAATTTCTAATTCCATGTTATATCCAAGTCATAGGGATCATTATGAAACGGGCAGAAAAATTCTAAAAGCCAGAGGTTGTAGATAACCAAAGGGAATCAGAGTTCTAGACAGCTGGTCAATTAGTCAGAAGAACTCTTAGCAGTGATGACAGAACGCATAAGTCTCACACAAGCTCAAAAGAGACTTTGATTCTTTTGAGTATACAAGCACTACTGATACCTCTGGATTATGGGGAAGTAGTTTGAGGAGCCTCTGTTTAATTCCTCACTGGTTGGACTAATTAAAAAAGAAAATCCAGCAGCAATGAGTAAAGTTCTTTTTCCCCTACATCCTCACCATTTTTTCTTCATTTTTTTTTCCACATGATACCCATTCTGTCTGGTATGAGATGGGATCCCAATTCAGAATTGATTTGTATTTCCTTGATGGCTACAGATAGTGAACAATTTCTAACATTTATATTTTATTAAATAGGTCATTAAATAGTGTATACTTAGTTGTGTTATTCATTTATTGAGTCATTAGCTCTTTTATACATGTTTGGCTCTCCATAATTTCAGGCATTAATTTCTTTAGGATGAATAGCTATTCAAAGTGTCTTCTCGGGGCTGGAGAGATGGCTTAGTAGTTAAAAGCACTGACTGCTCTCGAAGAGGACCTGGGTTCGATTCCCAGCACCTACATGGCAGCTAAGAACCATCTTGGGCCAGGCATGGTGGTACACGACGTTAATCCCAGCACACAGGAGGCAGAGTCAGTGGGATTTCTGTGAGTTCAAGGCCAGCCTGATCTACATAGCGAGCCCCAGGCCAGCTGGGACTAAAGGGAGCCCTGTCTCAAAAAAATAAAATAAAGAAAATGCTCCACAAAAAAGACACTTATAGTGTCTTCTCATTCTGTAGGCTGTCTCTTTACTTGGTTGACTATTCAAATTTGATGCAACCTCATTTATCAATTCTTATTCTTATTTCCTGAGCTACTAGAGCATTATTCAGAAAGTGATTGCCCATGACTAGATATTGAAATACTATGCCTATGATTTCATTGGTGATTTCAAGGTTTAGGCAAATATTAAGGCATTTGAACTATTTTGATTTGAGTTTTACACAGGCTGAGAAGGATCTAGATTCATTCTCCTATATGTGGATATCCAATTTGCTCACCACCACTTATTATGGGGCTGTCTTTTGGTTAATTTGTGCTGAATTTCATTAAATTTTAGTAAGGCATTGGTAATATGGCCACTTTAACAATTATGTAGCCAGTCTTTTAATATAGGTTCCTGACTCTGATAATGCTGCTGTATACTAATTTCATCTGGTAGAACTCTTTTTTTTTTTATATGTATGTGTGTACTGTCTGCATGTAGGTAGGTGCACACGTGTCGTGCAATGCTTAGGAGATCAGAGGAGATCAGAAGAGGGTGTCAGATTCCCCTGGAACTGGAGTTAAAGACAGTTCTTAGCAGCCATGTGGGTGTTGGAAATTGAACCTGGATCCTCTGCAAGAGCAGACGGTGAGCCTTCCATTCTTTCTTCCATCTCTACCTACTTCCTCTGTTACACCACTCTTGTTTGACTTACTCACTGAGACATCCCTGTCTCCACTCCATTCTAAACTTTCTGGGTTCTTGTTTTTGGTTTCTTCCTTTGTTTTATTGGTTTTTATTTTTAAATTTCCCTTCCTTCCTTTGTTCCTTCCATCCTTCCCTCCTTTCTTTTCATTCTTCCTTTTGCTTTTTCTTTCTTTCTCCCCTTTCTTTTTTCCTATGTCTTTATCAATAAAACAAGTTTCTTCCTGTTCTCAACTGAAACTGCAGTATGTTTCTGAAGCTCTTTCTTCTCCCTCATTGCTGCATCTCTGTGAACTCAGCACCATATTGAGTCTTCCCTTCACTGCATCAGACTTTTTATTCCTTAGTTCTATTTTTAAAATAATCTTCTTCACATTTGCTACTGTAACTTCAATGACTTTTAGCCATCTTCCATTTTTGTTGTGGGTAGGGAAAGTTTTTTTTTTTTTTCAAGTTTGTTGATATCTAAAAAAACTTTAGTAATCGAGGTGTGATACTAGCATGATAATTCTCAAAACTGTACCAAAGTGAATCTTTAAAAAGAGCAATGAGGGGCTGACGAGACGGCTCAGCTGTTAAGAGCACTGACTGCTCTTGCAGAGGACCCGGGTTTGATTCCCAGCACCCACATGGCAGCTAAGAACCGTCTTTAACTCCAGTTCCAGGGGAATCTGATGCCCTCTTCTGACCTCCGTGGCATTGCACAACACGGGTTTACCAACCTACATGCAGACAGTATATTCATACACATAAAAAATAATAAATTAGGCTGGAGAGATGGTTCAGTGTTTAAGAGCGCCGACTGCTCTTGCAGAGGACCCGAGTTTGATTCTCAGCATCCAAATGGCGGCGAAGAACCGGCTTTAACTCTAGTTCCAGGGGAATCCGATGCCCTCTTCTGACCTCTGCTGCATTGCATGACACGGGTGCACCAACCTACATGCAAACAATACATTCATACACATAAAAAATAATAATGAATTTTAAAAAATTAAAAAGAGCTATGATTGGTCTAGAAATAATGAGAACAGTAAGAAAGGGAAACTGAACAGATAGCTTAGGATGTAGACTTAGAAAATATGCCGATGTGCTTCCTGTTCTTGGCAGGAAGCCAGAAATGTTCTGGGTACCAGCCAAGGCCCAGAGAGGTTTAGTTACACTGGTTAATTTTTCTGGCTTCTGGTTATCTTTCTTCTTTTGCACAGTAACTTTAATGTGCACAGCTACTAGAAAGCTATGTGTGTTCAGATTCCCAGGAAGTTATGCCTAAATCTCCAGCCTAGACACCATGATGGAGAAGCACATGAGCAACCAGACTGACCAGGTCACTTACCCTCACCTCATCCCAGTGAAGCTTTATGAAGTCCTAGTAAACTACCCTCAGAGTCAACTCCTTCTTGTGATGCACTCTCTACTTGCTTGTCTGTGAGAAGTATAACCAATGTTAAGAAAAGGCCAAATCAATCCGAATTAAAAGGTATATAAAAGTAGGGATTTATTCCAGGAAATGCGGTCTCTCTTTCTCGGGAGGATCCACAGCTGCCAGCTGTCCTGAGGGCCGTGGAAAGCACACTTCTGAGAGGCCAGTGAGCCTTTTATAGGGGGAAGGGGAGATGGTAACCTATTGGAATCTGGCCAATTAAACCAGGCCAGAGCCTCAGACCTAGAGGTGGGTCTCAGGTCCAGAGGTCTCAAGGGAATCTGGCCTGACAGGAAAAGAAATGATGGTCTTTCCGGTTTATGCCATCTTGGCTTTGCCCCCACCCAACCTAACCGTTTCTTTTAAGCTCTCAAGTATAATAAAATTCCTTTTTTTTTTTTTTTCAAATTCACCCTTTTGTGCTCTGTGAAGTTCATTCTTCAAGTATGTGAGACAAAGGACCCAAAAGCCACTGGCCCAGAGTGGCTTTGGTGGCTACTGATTGCCTTTGAGTAACAGTCATTTGAAGCAGGAAATCTTGTATTTCACTTAAAAACAATCCCCACCTCCTGCATGCAAAAAGACCAAAAATTTCGCTGTCATTAGCATTCAGATTTGAGGACAAATAGGTAATTGAAATTCAAGGCAATTTTCAGAGGATGCTTAAAAACACTAATTAACAATGCAGGATTAAAAAAGGTGGCAAAATAAAGATTTGTTCTTGTTGTCATAGCAGTTATCACCTTTTGTTAAAGATTTGGTTTAAACTTCATGTGTATAAGTTCTTTTTATTTTGTTTTCTCATTTTTTAAAATATGTAATATATTTTGATTATATTTAGAGCTCTTCTCTTATTGACTCTTCTGCAATTAATACTGCCTGATTTCATGTACTCTATTATGTATATTAAAGCCTATTGACTCACATTTTTATCCCCAAATGCCCTTCAGTTTGGGTTCATCCTCTTGAATCTGATTAACCTATGTAACCTCACACTTATCTTCAAGAAAACCAATTCAGCTTCTCCCAGAAGCTATCAGTTGCCAATAGTTCCTTAGCGAGGATTGCGGCTTCTTTTTATTTTATTTTATTTATTTCTGTATGTGTATGAATGTACTGTCTGCATGCAGGTGTGTGCACCCTTCTTGTGGAATGCTGATGAGGTCAGAAGAGGGTGTCAGATTCCCCTGGAACTGGAGTTCTCCTGGAATTGGAGTTTCAGACTGTTCTCGGACGCCATGTGGGTGCTGGGGATCGAACCCGGGTCCTCTGCAAGAGTGGTCGGCGCTCTTAACCTCTAGGCCATCTCTCCAGCCCGGATTGCGGCTTCTTACCCTACTTCTCCATCTAATGCTTGCTGAGGTTGTCACTTTTGATAAGATAGTTCACTGAGAGAAAAGAGCATGGCTAGGCCACAGTAGACTGAGAACTGAAAAAAGAGTGAGTCCAAGAGACACTCAGGCTATGAGGGATAAAGACAGGGAGAACCACATTTCTATTATAAGAAGCCTGCCAATTTTATTTGGCTAAAATAAATGAGTAGAGGAAGAAAACAAACAGGAACAACAGTTGGAATCTAGGCATGGAGGATGAGTGCAAGAATGATGGAAGAAGTGGAGAGAATGAGTGCAAGGCATATTTTCAAAGAATGGCATTCAAACAGGAAAGAGTTTTCTCATACTGAAAATGGAGTATAAGTGGAAACAAAGCCTTTGTCTTACAATTCAAGGGAGAAGTTGGCCCAGCCTGTTTTTCTTTACCCACTTATCTGTTATTTAAGGTGGATCAAAGTTGGAAGATAATACCATTATTTGGCCTCCATGTATAAAATTCAAGAAACAAAATATAAAACTCTTAGACAAAAGGCCAAGGAGTTTCTAAGCCAGATTCAGCAGGCTCTTCCCTCTAAGGTCATAAAAATTTAAATAGTCAAATGTTTGTATCTAAGACAGTACATATCATGCCATATATTAATGGCATCCTTAGTTATTTTAATTGTTATATATTTAAAATATATATATATATATATATATATATATATATATATATACTGACTTACCAATAAACTATATACAGAATAAACAAATAACTGAATATTTAAGTATTATTTATTGTGACTTGGTAAATTTCTTATTGTGATATCAAGCTATGAAAAGAATATGCAGAGAATAAGAAACATATAATATACAAACAATAAAATATATAATATAATATACAAACATGGAGAAAAGAGCTATTAATATCAGAATTTTAATCATTGTTATGTCTAAATAGAAATTGAGCTTCACTTTTTTCTTTAAACTTTCACAGGCATCCAAATAAAGATTTGATACGTTTAAAATCATAAAAAATAAATGCTTAGTTATGAAGATGGGGTCACAAATTCTAAAAGTGGGTAGTCCAGAGCCATAGACCAGTTGTCACATGATTAATTCACCAGAGATTTCTGGTATACTTTTCAAAGTTTTCAAATTTGAAGAAGCCAAGTAGAAGAAAAAATAACTAATTTTCTAATCTCCCTAATCAGTTCCAGGTTCAGATCTCAATTCATTGACAACATGGTCACATCATTTATTGTGTTGCAGTTCACCAGCCAGTGACATCGTTTGCCAAGGAAATTTGGCAGAACAACTGCCCAATGAAACATGATACTGCATTGTGTCTTCAAAACCCAGAAACCACTTTCCCCTCTTGTAGCCAAATGTAAAGTCTTAGTAAAACCTCAGAATGACAAAATATTTATTTTTAAGTTTTCCTTCTGTTATAAACAGCCACAGCCCTAACCCCATTCTAATTTAATGATTCATAAATGCAAGTTTCAAGTAATAAGCCTGAACATTCAGGTTGTACATTTGTTATTCTAAATCTGAGATAAAATAAACAGAAAAATGTAATATCTAGAAACTCCTGATACATTTTCTTCATTATAATTACCAGCAACAAAGAATTTGCATTTTAAAATTAATGGATAGTTCTTTTTTTTACTTTCAACAGACAGCTTTATTTTCAAGTACTAGAGATTTTATCAGTACTTAGAATAAATATATCACATGGTAAGAAAATTTTTCAATTCACATAAAATAAATGTTGCATTGATCCTCATTATTTTGTTTTGCTTTTCCTTCTAAAATACCTTATTTATTTTATAATCCTTAAAATTCAAATCATGCATGTTTTAAATTGAAGTCTGTGAAACATGACTGATCTTAATTTTTCTTACTTTGTTCTAAATGTGTTATTTCAAATATACCTAGAAAATAGTTTCCATGTAGGAGCTTGAAGACATCATGTTAAGTGAAGTAACACAGTCCCAGAAAAACAAACAACAAATGGTATCTCTCATATGTGGATGCTAGTACCAATAACCCAGTTATAAATATTTCTTGTGGAGAGGGATGCATATTAAAAGAACAACAACAGAAAGATTGCATCAGAAGGCTGACTGAAATGGTGACTCGGAAAGGGTGGGAGGGGTGGGAGAGGGACACGGGTGTATATTCGATTGGTGCATGTTTAATTGACGTGAGTTCAACAAGTATCCAATTTTGCCCAGACTCTGTCTACAGGATACATGGTGTTTTAGGACTTAGTAAAAGTAAATATTTGCATATTGGACAACATTGGTTTGAAGGCTGATAAAAACGGTAATGCATCTGAGTTAATTGGTGATATAAATTGCTGTTGTCCACATTAGCTTTAACTAAAATCTGTATAACAATTACTTTGGGATTGGTATAAACAAATGTTCTCTATAATTTTGCTGTCATATAGTATCACCTGGTAGCAATCTCTTTCACCTATAGGATGATTTAACTCAAAAATAAACTTTGTTTCCCAAGTTAATCACATACAGTAACCCAAAACAGCATGGGTGAACTTGATGAAATCTGTGCCTTGATTCCACCCTATAGGTATGTATAAAACAACTGCTTTTTTGAGACTCATGGGTCAAAAATAAACACCTTAAATAAAAAAGGGGGATATAGATAGATATGAAAACTTTTTGTCAAAAAACCTTGCAACCCAAATCTTAAAACTAACTATGGGAAAGGATTTGTATGTTCCAACAGGCCAGAGTATCACCAACTTAATGGCTGAGAAAGAAAATGCAGCTTTGCAGTGAGTAGGATGTACCAGAAAGTGCCAGCAGAAGGATTGACTCCTCTGGGCATTGAAGGGAAGAAATGCCTCAGATTGCTGCAGACATCAGGCCCCTCTGTGGATCCTACTAGTAACAACTATTTTTAATGATTCCTAACGAAGCTTACCTTCTAGGTGCCGCAAAGGTTTTAATACAAGAGACTTTCTTAACTCCCCCCCATAGAATAAGGAGAAATATGATGATGATGAGGTCGTTCTCCAGCTGTAGATTGGAGCCAGCTGTTATAGAGGTATTCTCTTGTAAAATCAGTAAAACTGCCTTCTTTAATTGACTAATGGACATAGAAACTGTGAAAAGGATTATTCTCTATTCAGAACCAAATATAATGCTAAAGTCTCCTTAAGCTATGCACTTAAACAAAATATATTAATACAGGAGCTCTGACATCAACAATGGATTATTCTACCAAGGAGATGTTGGCCAGGGGATCCAAGCCCCCACAAATGGTAAAGGCTCCTTGCCTCCAAACTGGGATATCTACAGGAAGAGAGGCGATAAGGCCCTGCTGTTGAAGACCTGATATAAACATGGGAAAGATGTATGGAGACCACACTTGAAAGTATACAGATGGTCTCTGGGATGCCAGAGAGTGTTACCAAAGACCACTAAACCAATAAAGCAAATATAGGTCTCCTTGAGTCAAGCAAGACTCCTCCATCAGCACCAGCTACACCTAATTATCACTTATTGTTAAAAAAAATGAAAACAAAAAAAAATGAAAACAAAACAAAACAAAAAAGCAGAGAAAGATGCAGAAAACTTACGGCAGAATGCATGATCTGGGATGGGTAGGGGTGGAGTGGGGGGAAGGGAAGGGGATATATGCCTGAACTGAATTGGAAAATGATGTATGAAATACACAAAACATCGATAAAATAATTAATTAATTAAAAAAAAGAAAAAAATAATAAAAGAAAATAGTTTCCATGTAGACTTATTCTAAAAGTATGATAAAAAAATGTTTTTTTTATTTCATGTACATGAGTGTATTGCCTGCATGTATGAGTATGCACCCATGTGATATAGTGCCCAGGGAGGATAGAAGAGAGTGTTTTGGGTCCTCTGGAACTGGAGTTAAGGACAATCGTTAGCCACTATATAGGTGCTGGAATTCAAACTCTGGTCTTCTGCCAGAATAGCCAATGCCCTTAACTGCTGTCTGCAGCCCTGATATAAAAGTTTTAAATTAAGTAATGTGCTTTCCTGCAAAGCCACTTCACTGTTTCCTTAAAAGAGTTGTTTTCAGGTTGTTGGACCTAGTATAGCATGAAACCCCACCCCCCAATACACACAAACACACACACACACACACACACACACACACACACACACACAGATCCTAGGATTAGCCCAGCTCCAGTCATAATTTTTTTCATCTGGGCATTAAGCGTTGTTGACACATGAGTACAGCTTAGCAGAGATTGGGAGAGACTCATTATAAAGAAATAGGTCTCTCCATGCATAAGTCTTGGATCCTTAAAATCCTTGCTGTGATGGTTGGAATAAAAAGTGTCCCCTAAATGTTCCAAGTACTTGAACATCGGGTCAGGTAGTGGAACCATTTGGGCAGGGATATAGATCTTTTAGGGGATGTCCTTGTTGAGAGAAGGCCCTCAATGGGGGACCAGATTTGAGAATTCATAGCCTCTTCCCATTTCCAGTCTCTCTCACTCTCTCTCTCTCTCTCTCTCTCTCTCTCTCTCTCTCATCTTTTTGAAACGGGGTCTTCCTATAGCCCCAGCTGTCTTGGAACTAGCTATGTACACCAGGCTGGCCTTGAACTCACAGAGATCTGCCTGCCTCTGTCTCCCAAGTGCTGGGATTACAGTCGTTACCCACCCATCCTGGCTTGTGTCTCTCTCTTTTCCTGATTGAAATGTGAGAACTCAGCTCTTTGTTCTGACTGAGTCCTGCATGATGAACTCTTATCCCTCTAATAACTCTTCCTTGTATAAGTTTCCTTGCTCACAATATTTTATGATAGCAACAGAAAAAGTAGCTAATACGCTTGTACTTAGAGGAAATTGTTAAAACTAGAATGGGTTTAGACAGTGTGGTTGGAGAAAGTGGGTGTGTGCTTCTGAGGGTTGTGATGTGGGAGTCAATGATGTATGTTTGTGCATACAATCTGTCTAAGCATGAGCTTGCCACTGTGGGCTCCCATGAAGGGTGGAGATCCATGATGTTAGATGTTTTTCTCTATCTCCATATACATTATTTTTTTTATGAGTACAAGCATCCTTCATGTAAAACCAATTTGCCAGCAGTTGTGCCAAATCCACACAGCCCAAGGCTCCCACAATCCAGCTGTATTGTATGTTTTATTTTGTATTTGTATTGTATGTTTTTATTGATTGTATGTACAATCAAGCCGATCAAATAAGTGTCCAGTCTATATTGCTGTAGTTTTACCATTCACCCCAATCACAGCCCTTACATTCTACCACACCCCCTCTTCCGCAGATTGTTCCCTAGGCTTAGAAAAGGGCACAAGTGGACAAGAAGCAGAACAGTCTACTGTGTCTGGAAATGTTGTTTTGGACTCTGATCAGTTGGGCTATTTCCTTTCATGGTCTGACAGTTTGTCCAGGAATAACCTTTCGATCCAACTAATGAAGCACGAGCGATTAGATATATAGGTATTTAAACAATACTAATTATTATGGTAGGTTACTTTGATATAGACACAGATGTTTGGATGGTATGCTAATCCATGAATTACATTTTTTCTGTAAAAGATGACAAGGTCTTACTGTGGCTTATAACATCTCCTAATCATTAGAGGATGTAAGCTTGTGGCATCAACCGTGAGTTATTCCTCCAAGGACAGAGCTAATAGCCAATTAGATTTGGGATATACAGACATATGGCTGTCACTGCTGCACAGTATTTCCAAGCAGGTGAGATGTAGCTGATATTGATGTAAGAGTCCTGCTTGACTCAAGGAGAGCAACATTTGCTTTATTGGTTCAGTGGCCTTTGGTAACACTCTCTGGTATACCAGAGACCAACTGTACACTTGCAAGTGCAGTCTCAATACAACCTTCCCATGCTTACATCAGGTCTTTGACAGCAGGGCCTTACCACCTCTCTGCTTGCAGGTATCCCAGTTTACAGGCAAGAAGCCTTTACCTTTTGGCGGGATGGGGGGCTTGGATCCCCTGGCCAACATCTCCTTGCAGAATAATCCATTGCTGATATCAGAGCTCTCCTGTATTAATATATTTTGCTTATATGCACAGCTTAAAGAGACTTGAGTATTATATTTGGTTCTGAATAGAGAAGACTCCTTTTCACAGTTCCTATGTCTATTAGTCAATTAAAGAAAGCAGTTTTACCAGTTTTATAAGAGATTACCTCTATAACAGTCAGCTCTAATTTACAGTTAGAGAATGACTCCATTACCACCATGTTTTTCTTTGTTCTATGAAAAAGAGGTAAGGAAGTCTCCCATACTGTGCAGCACCTAGAAAGTAAGGTTCATTAGGACTCATTATAAACAGTTTTTACAAGTATGATCCTCAGAGATGTTTGATGCCTGTAGCAGTCTGAGGCTTTCCTTCCTTTTAGTGTTAAGATGGGCCAACTTCTCTGCTGGTATTTCTTGGTACAACCTACAAGATAGAAGGCTGTATATTTTTTCAAACATCTCTCATTCTTTCACTGAACCTGGAGCTCCCTGATTTGGCAAGACTGGCCAGTGAGCCCCAGAGATACATTTATCTCATTTATTTGCTGAAGTGACAGATATTTGCCTCTGCACGCAGCTTTTACACAGCTCTTGAACATCTGAACATAGGTCTTCACATTTGCACGAGTTTCTCTACACCCATTTATGTACACAAAGTGTACATTTTTTAAAATGTAGAAAATGATAGAATTCAAGATTCCTCTGATTATGTACATTATTTGATATTGTCTTAGTCTATTAGTGATAATATAATGTAACTGATAACATAAATAGCTTTTTAAAAAATATTTTATTTATTTCTGTATCTGTATGAATGTACTGTCTGCATGCAGGTCTGCGCACCCATGTCGTGCAATGCCGCGGAGGTCAGAAGAGGGTGTCGGATTCCCCTGGAACTGGAGTTCTCCTGGAATTGGACTTACGGATGGTTCTCAGCCGCCATGTGGGTGCTGGGGATCGAACCCGAGTCCTCTGTAAAAGCAGTCGGCGCTCTTAACCGCTAGGCCATCTCTCCAGACCCCTAAATAGCTTTTAAACAAAAAAGTGAACTGCATTCCCATAGTTATGAAAGTGGAAAAGCATAGGAAGTTGGGACTTTCAGATTCCATGTCTGTTGAGACATGCTCTCTGGGTGTTCACACAGCTGAAAGGCGTGGGTGTGGGAGTATGAGTGTGGGTCTGGGGTTCACGCAGCTCTAACTTTTCTAAGAGTCCTTTTCTAACAGTCATGGGGGCTGGCCGCATAAGCTATGAACTCCCGAAATTTGTTAGATTTGGAAAATACAAATTTTAAAAGCCACATAACTATTCAGGCCTCAGTATTTGTGAGTACTTTAGGTCTATAAAAGATGTCACAATATATAAAATGTTTAAAATAATGTTTGTTTTATGAAGAGTAGATGTATGCTATTATTTATAGATGAGTTCTAAAGTATATCCAAGCTTTAGCATTAAAGTTATAATAAAAGGTAACATTTAGTCTTATCATAGTTGTATAAAAAATTTTATAAAAAGAACTAACAATGTCTGCCCCTTTACCATTCCACTTCAAATATTTCTTCTCAAAGAGTCAGTGTTGTTACCATATACCATGATCTGTCTGGTTAAGTCTCCTCTGCCCAGTGGCAATGTCAAACTTAGGGTCAACACCCAATAATATGACTAAGGTAATAATAGCCCTTGCTTTCTTCATTAAACTCTCCTTTTCTTTCTTTATATTAATGATTATAAGATAAAACTACTCCATGAAAAGAAAAAAGAAAAAATAGACACAATCTAACATAATTATCTCTGTCTTTGTTTTGGAAAAAAGAAAATCATACTAAAAGTACTGAATTCTATCAAACCTTCATAGAAGAACTAATACCAGTATTTCTAAAATTATTCTGTAAGACAGAAAAGGAAGGAAAACTCCCAAATTCTTTATATGAAGTCAGTATTATTCTGATTCCAAAACCAAACAAAGACACAACAAACAAACATGAAAATTATACACCAATCTCTTTGAAGAACATAAATGCAAAATTTTTCAATAAACTACTCACAACCAAATTTAAGAACACAGCATGAATATTATCTACAATGATAAAGTTGGCTTTATCCTAGAGATGCAAGAATAGTTCAACATCTATAAATCAATAAATGTAATCCATTCCATAAAACAAATGCAAGTACAGAAACCACATAATTATTTCATTAGAAGAAAAATCCCTTAAAAAAACCCAATATCCATTCATGAAAAGGGTCATGAAAATTCTATGGATACAGAGACCATATCTCAAAGTAGTAAAGTCAAAATACAACTATCCTACAGCCAACATCATACTAAATTGAGAAAAACTAAAGTAATTCCCATTAATATCAGGAATACTACAAGGAGACAAGGATATCTACTTTCTTGATTTTTGTTCAATATAGTACATGAAGTCTTGGCTATAGAAAGAAGACAAATGAAGGTGATAAAGGGGGATACAAATTAAAAAGTAAGAACACACAGTGCCCTCTTTCCAGATGATACAGTTCTATATCTAAAAGACCCTAAATTCTCCCCCGGAAAACTAGGACTGACAATCAGTAAAGTAGCAGAATATAAAATTTATGCACCAAAATTGCCAAGCTTCATATTTACCAACAACAAGCATACTGAGAAAGAAATAAAGGGAATTTCCCCATTCATGATATCCTGGAATACAATAGCCTGGAATAAATCTAACCAAAGGACTGAAGGATTGTATAATGAAATTTATAAGATTCCACTGAAAGAAATTAAAGAAGATGGAAACACCTCCAATGCTTTTGGATCAGTAGGAATAATATTGTAAAATGGCCATGGTACCAAAAGCAAGTACAAATTCAATGCCATACCCTTTAAAATCCCCCCAAAATATCACAAAAAATGAAAAAAGTAATCTCAACTTTCCTATAGAAACACACACACAAAAAACAAACAAACAAAAAACAGCATAACCAAAATTATCCTCAAAAATAAGAGAAACACTGGAAGCATTAACATCCTTGATCTGAAATTATACTACATGTCTTTAGATGGGAAAAAAACAACTCAGCATGACACTGGCATAAAAACATACATATTGATCAGTCAGATACAATTGAAGACCAAGATTTGGATCAAATTATGCCCACCTGAATTTTGACAAAGGAACCCAAAATACACACTAACAAAAATACAGCATGTCCAGCAAATGGTGGTGTTTACCCTGGCACATCTCCAGACAAATGTAATATCTTACTATGTAATAAATATTGATCCTTTTATTTCCAGACAACATGCCCGTCACCACTCATCAAAGAAGATTCTTTTGCAACAGAGACTGTTACAGATTTCTACATCTACACAGAGTTAAATGTCTGCGAAATGCCCAACCCTAAGCAACACATCTACAATGAAAGGTGTATACCAAAGGCTCATGGAACATAGTTGTGCAAGGGGTACAAAGAGAAAATAGTAATGTATCTCACAACTGTCACCAACAAAGCTCTTATGCAACAGAGGGCAAGGAACACAAATTCCCAAAGCATGGAGAATAATAGTCTGTGGAGTGTAGGTCCTTGGACAGAATTCCTATATTAAACTTGTCCTCCAAGGAGAGCAGAGGAAACTGGTAATTTGCACAGTGCCTGCTGACTATTTTTTTCAAGTCACATTTGTTTTTATTTTATAATGCCTTCTCAATATAAAAAGTTCATATCAAATAACTAATAATCAAATTTAAATTTGCTTCAGCATTGGGCTATTCTTGTCCAATAGTCACGACCACAATATGTGGAATTTCTTCTCTCTTTCCTTTACTCCACTTCTCAGCCACTGCTGGTCTACACCTTACTGTGTCTCAGAAGACAAGTAGAAAGAAGTGTACAGTTTCCCACAGCAATGAATGTTTGCTAGTTCTGGATCTTTCTCGCATAGCTCTTCTCAAGAATTCAGAGGTCCCTTACTGCCCAATTTCACTCATTTCCCTATACCAGGAATACACCTCTATCTAAGTAACTGTTTAAGGGTCTAGCTCTCCCTGCAATCTTTGTCCCCACAGAATCTTTAGTCTCCTGGGAAGTCTTTAAAATAGCTCTAGGGTCTCTTTACTGTGGTCATTAATCATTCTTATGGCCAAGTTTAGAAGATTTCATTTGCAAATAGTATTTGCTTAAGACTTGCCATATGTTCTTTGCTGGTATTTTTCTAGCATGTTCTACAGTGCAGGTCATTATCCTTCTTTAAATTCAAGAGATGTGTCTCAAGTAATCAGTGAGTGTCTTTTGATGTCCTATAAATGGTCTTATAGTAAAAGGGAGAAGAACTGAAAGTCACAGAAATGGCATTGTTTGAAGGAGAGAGCAAAGCAAAACAAAACCCTTTTCAAAACTTCCTGTTTACACTCTGAATGTGTTTCTACCTCTCTCTGGCCAGGTCAGGAGTTGCTAGATAAAAAGACTTCATATGATTAAAAACTTTCTCAAGTTGTGGTTTCAGATTGGGCTGCCTTCTTATATGCAACTTCTGTTGTGTCAAGAGGCCCTCCCTGGAAATGTAGTTCTGTTATTCAGGAATGTGAATCTTAAGAGTTGTATAAATAGGTGTTTTGCATTTCCTTAACTATATCATGATCATTCTTCATGCTAATTAATGTTTTGGTTTAATAAAATTTTAGTGTCTATACATTATCATTTGCTTTATGTGCATTATATTGCATGTGAAATAATTCTTGCCTTGCAGGAACAGCTTATGATTATTTCTTCCTCGTTTTTATTACTGTTACCAATGTACAACTAACAAACTCTTTGTGAAAACATTAATGTATATTTCCTTACATATCGAGAAATTTTTAGAACGGTTGAGTCAAATGTATTTTTAAATTTATAAAAGTTTTGCATATTGTCAAAATGTCTTCTGGAAATTTTTTTCTCAACTGCAGCTTCTAAACTGTTTAATTAATATTTGGCAACAATACATATTTAATTTCTTTAGTCTTTTTCAGTTGATAAATAAAATGCAAATGCTAGTCAGAATTTGGATTTATTACTACTGTACTTTAAACAATGATATATTCCCATACAATGCTTATCAAAACCTGAATTGTTAACTACCACTAAACTTAAATGAGCTCATTTGAAAATTATGGGACAGTCTGTATGAACTGGTTTGAAAGCTAAACCTTTCGAAAACATGGCATTATTATTCAAGTTTGCTCCTTATTAAATAGCTATTGATCATTCCCTGTGCCACTACTGCACCAACAGAAGTAGTTTGCTGTACAAGTCCTTATAACCGGTTATTTGGCTTTAGGGTTGGATTGGAACATTGAATGATTTTTCTTCCTTTGCGCTTTCATAGTATCTTCTAGAACTATGAGAGTTAGTCTTCAGGGAAATGAGTCCAGGTCAAATTCGGCTTCATTGCTCCAAGTCCTGTGTCTGAATCATGTCCTGTCTTCAGCAGTAGGGACATACATTTGGGTTCTGGCAGAAAACCAAGGATTCTAGCAAAAATCCTAACAAATTCTTTATGCTGACTGCAAACATGTTTTGTTTTGTTATCTGTATTGTGTTACTGCTTTTGAAGTAGAAAATATAAAAACATGGCCAAGGAGAAAATATTTCAATGTCTGGTATTCACTCCTTTTTAAATTATGCGCTATGATGGTTGAATACAAAAATACATAATGCCTCAAAATTTTGGCAAAGAACTCACTAGTCGGAGTAGTAATACAATCCTCAGCCTATGATCTGAAATGAATTTTCTTAGAAAGACCAAACTCAGACCTTTCATTAAGTGTCTAGCTTTGATGTTGGTCCATGATTGCATCTATACCTTCTATGCTTAATTTTACAGGAAATAAATCAATGTTTTGTTAATAATTATCACAAAGTTATAGGATTATAAATTTACTAGTCTTTTAGATTCATAAGCAGCAAAAACTATCTCTTGGTTTAACAACTCTATGTATTATAAGTTTACTTGAGAAATAATTTTATAGTAATGATAACTTCATTTTTATAAGATAAAAAGCTTTGAAGTCTGCAATCCATTGACTTATTATACAAATATTTTCCCACTCAACTTCAATTTTGGCTAACTTGGAAACAATAAGAATATAAGACCATTTTAAAAGTAACAAGAATGGGCTGGAGAGATGACCTAGCAGTTAAGAGCACCAACTGTTCTTGCAGAGGACCCAGGTTTGATCCCCAGCACCCCCATGGCAGCGGAGAACCATCTGTGACTCCAGTTCCAGTACAATCCGATACCCTCTTCTGACCTCTGCAGCACTGCATAACACGGGCACACAAATCTACATGCAGACAATACACTCATACACATAAAAAATAAATAAAACTTAAAAAAAGAAAATATAGAAGTAATAAGAATATGATATGTAGAGTTGTTTTGTTGGGAATTTCTGTAATTCTCTAGTGAGGAGCATCTTTAATTATTCTATATGGCTCTAGGCAATGGCCCTTTCAGAACACCATCTTCAAGAGTTCGTCACTGCTACTGTAAGGCATGCTTGTACTCAGCTCCAGAATTAGTGAATCCAGTCACTTTTACTCTTCTATCTGCTTGTGCATCTACTACATTTCAAAAGCAATCATTTGGTAGAAACTTTAAGTAGCATTACAGGGAGAAGTCATCAGTTGTATGCAGTATATGTATCACACAGCAAAATAATTGTGAGAAAATGTGTTATTCCAAATAAAATATTTCTTTTAATTTTTTTTATGTGTATGAGTGTATTGCTTGGATATATGAAAGTGCACCCATATTATTTAATGCCCATAGAAGTCAGAAGAAGGTGGTGGAGTCCCCTGGAACTGGAGTTACAGAAAGTTGTTAGCCACACTGTGTGTGCTGGGAATTGAACCCAGGTCCTCTGAAAGAGCAGCCAGTGCTCTTAACTGCTGAACCAACTCTCCAGCCCGATGATGAAAACACCTCTTTAGAAATGCTTCTGGTGAGTTAAACTGATGTGTTTAATATTATGAATCTGTGTATTCATGTACTCAATAGATTGCTGAAAATCAGATATGGGGTGATATGATATGATGAATGGTTTCAGTAGTAAGGTAGGTGAGTATTAAATCTTGCTTGTAATATTTTAAAAATATGGATATAGATACAACTATAGACTTATTTAACTTACCAATATTATTTTCACTCTCACTTTTTAACCAGAGACCTAACAAACAGGACTCTACTGACAGTATGTACATACCTTATGAATGTCTTCCAAACAGTAGTTTTTGTCATTATTCTTTTTGTAATACCATTTCTATATGTTAGTTTCTTTTCACTCTTATAATGATGGTGTTAACAACCAACTGACACAAACTAGAATCCCTTAGGTGACAGGCTTTAGACATACCAAAGAGGGATTATCTAGTCAAGAGCTTATCTACTGTGCTAATTGATGTGAGAGGACTCAACCACAGAGTACCATTGCCCTCAGCAGAAGTTTTGAACTATTTAAGATGGAGAAGAGGGGCTGAGTCTTGGCATTCATTGTTGTCTTTTTTCTGACTGTAGACCTAAGGTGACCAGCTGTCTCAGGTTCCTACCACTGTGAGTTCCCCAGCATGATTGAGTGCAACCTCAAACTGAGCCAAAATAAACCCTACCTTAAGTTGCTTTTGGCAGAGTACGTTGTCACATCAGCAGAAAAATAACAAGTATGCTATTTCTTTATTCCAAAGCAAGTATACATAGTTCCAATTTCCTTCATTGCTATACCTTTCTCTCTACAATAAGTATGAAATACAGTACATATATTTAGCTAAATTTCTAAACAATATACTGTTAGGTAAATCATTTCATCAGTAAAATAATGAAAATATTTTATTACATTGACTGTAGGCATGCAAATATAAAACAATATAAACTTATTACATAGGGAAATATGGGCAGATTAAAGAAGCACATAATAAGAAATTATAAGAGCAGGGTTGGTGAGATGACTCACCAGGTAAAGTCAATAAACCTCATGACTTGAGTTTGATCCCTTGGACCCACATGGTGTAAGGAGAGAACTTAATCCTGATAGTTGTCCTCCAGCTTCATACCTGCAGTGTGTCAGATATGGTTGAGGAGAGAGAGAGAGAGAGAGAGAGAGAGAGAGAGAGAGAGAGAAAGAGAGAGAGAGATTTAAAAATAAACAGAAAAAGAAAGTAAGAATAGGAATCAAGGAAAAGGAACCAAATTTGGGGAATGATTTGGCAGAGAGGATAAAGTGCGGTGAAAACCGATTAATAATAATAATATAACAAAATAGTAGGGTGGAAGGTAAAAATAAGAAAAAAATGCATTTGCTCTATTACCAGCAGTCACTACTGCCAACTTTCCTTTTGAAAAGTTGGGTGCATGATTCAAATCAAAAAGTACATCTGTTTATATTGCTTTGCCCCTTCCTGGAAATTGATGACAAGATGTAAGTAAAAGAGAATTGTTTCTGTTGTGCTGACTAGTGAGTGGGAAATATTGATCATTTTGTTTTGTCAGAGATATTAAAGAGTCTGAATAAGGTATTTAGAAGTTTCCTTAGAATAAGAAAGATAAACTGAAAGTGGAGAAAGAAATTTAAAGGTAGGGAAATACTAAGCCATATGGACAGTTTATATATAAATAATCTGCCTATGCACATGAATATATCCATCTATTTATCTATCTATCTGCAGTGAGTAAGCTGTGCTTGAAGAGAAAGATGAGGGACAAGAGCTGAGATAAACACGAGAGATTAAACAGTAGACCATTAGTTCAGCAATGTGAAGACTTTTTGGATCCTAGGGGAATGTGTCTAAATTGGACTGAAAAAATGATGTGTGAAATACATAAACCATCAATAAAAGTATTTTATTAAAAAAGATGAATGATAATTAATAGTTATTATAAACAAAAGAAAATAAAAACATAGCAAGCTCTTTCTTCCCTGACCTATGTACAAGAAGGAAGGATTTCTTGGTTTCTGGATTTAACCATGTCCAGATGGATTTTCAGTCAATTATACTTAAGAAATCTGAAGTGATAATGAGGTTGGGTCTACATCTAGGTTTATAAGATTGTAGATAAGAGAAGTGCACTTAGCAATGTATTCAAGTAATGCAAATAAATTATCTCTAAACCTAAGCTAATTATTTAAACAAAGAAACAAATGATTTAAATATGATTTCTTAAAATAGAGTTAGGAGTATTTTGCTTTTCAGCAGTTTGTTTGGTAGTTATTAGTAATGTCTTTATGCTCATAATTCTTGTTTTGTTTTTATTTTTTGTGAGACAGGATGTCCCTTTTTAGCTCAGGTTTTAGGTCTCACTATATATTTCAGAATGCTCTGAAATGCTTCTTCATTCTGCCTTGAGCACCCTAGTGTTGGGATTATAGGTGTGGCCCACAAAGCTCATCCTTCCCTCTAAATTTTTAATCACTGGAACATTGAAAATCATCTTTATAAAATGACCCAGCTTTTGCTATTGCAGGAAGATGGCATGAACCTAGTCTTTGTACAAAGTACAATCAGGGACAGCCTTGAGTCAAGTGGTGAATCATGGCGGACTGGAGCTGTTATATCTCTGGGACTTATACCATTAGAGAATTATGTCTGTAGAAGCAATTAACCTTCTGACTGTTTGTCTATAGGACTGTGTTATCAGACACTGGTTACCAGGGTAAATTCGAAATGTCAGCTGGTTTTGTACTTGTAGATAATATTTGTGGAATCATTGTGTCCTAAATGCATTTAAGGTGTTTCTCACTCTCAGAACAAAGTAGCAGTAGCAAACATTGCTACACATTAAAATTTATCTACTAAGTAGCAAACTTGAATAATAATGTCACTTTTTCTAAAGGTTTAACTTTCAAACCAACTCACACAGTCTGTCCCATAATTTTCAAATGAGCTCAATGGGAGTGAATTCATGGGTGACACTGTAACCATAGACAAATATACATGGCTGAACAAGAGATCATAGATCATAGATCCTAGAGAAAAATCACATCTGTGTCCTATGTCTAGACCAATGAGATTTCTTATTATATCCTAAATAAGTATCCTTACATTTTCAGAGAAGTACACAGCATACCAATCATCAAAGAAGCTTCTTTATGCAATAAATGGAGGCTACTGCAGACTTCCACAACTGGTGACACATAGAGAACATACATCTGACAGATGCCCACCCCCAGGTGATGTCTCTAGAGTGGAACCTCTATACTTAAGGCTCACACAGCATAGTAGACCAGGAGGGCAAGTGAATACTAGTGCATCCTCATTTCTCACCAGTGAAGCTTCCTTCAACAACAGAGTGTGATACACCCAGAAGGCCACAGCTCGCAAAGTTTTAGAAAATAAGAGTCTTCTGAGTGTGTGTCCTTGGTTAGGACTCCTGTATTACACTTCACCCACCCACAGCTGAGGAATCGTTTCAGAAGAAGGAGAGGACAGAAAGATTGTAAGAGCCAGAGTTGGTGCATGAACATAGGGAAACAGAGGCTTTCAGGCCACTGGAATCCTGCTCATGTGAACTTGTGTCAACCGTGATGTTTAGCACAAAACTCATCAACTAATCAGAGAAGGGCACAAAGTGGTGTGAAATAAATAGGTGGCTGACCAGCCATGGCCTGAGAACGGTGGAAAACTGATTTGAGATGGACGAGGGAACAAAGACCTTCCTTAATATCTCCAGATAAGCTAACTAGACTCCAGTGGATCAACTCGCACCAAGGACATCTGGGTAAAATACTTAACCTGGGCTGGAGAGATGGCCTAGCGGTTAAGAGCGCCAACGCTCTTACAGAGGACCCAGGTTGGATCCCCAGCACCCACATGGCGGCCGAGAACCGTCTGAAACTCCAATTCCAGGAGAGCTCCAGTTCCAGGGGAATCCGACACCCTCTTCTGACCTCCGCGGCATTGCATGACATGGGTGCACAGACTCGCATGCAGACAGTACATTCATACACATACAGAAATAAATAAAATTAATTTAAAAAAAACTTAAAATGCTTAACCTGATGGGACTTAGCATGGATGGCAGAGTACATGAGACCACATGGAGAGGATGAGGAGACGTGGAGGGAGCAGGAGGCCTAAATTTGATTAAAAAAATATTGTATGAAATGTATAAAAGCTCAATAAAAATATTTAAAATTAATTAAAAATAAATATAAGTGTTTGTTAATCCACAGATGCTGCTTAAGCCACTTTATCCCATTTCCAGAGCCCATTTCATTCTCTGCCATTTATCATATCTTTCCTTATATCTTTTTCAATGTTCACTGCTGCCTGAAGCCATTCTTTATTATCTATATTCTCATCTGATTATATTTACAACTTCCCTTAATACTTACTTTAAAAATCAGAGGATAGCCAGGCATGGTGGCTCAGGCCTTTAATCCCAGCACTTGGGAGGCAGAGGCAGGTGGATCTCTGTGAGTTCAAGGCCAGCCTGGTCTACAGAGTGAGTTCCAGGCCAGATGAGCCTATAGGGAGACCCTGTTTCAAAAAGACCAAAATAAAGTTAAAAATCAGAGGATAACTAAAACAATTTTTCTATAAATGTCATAATGAAACCTAATTCATTTGCAGGTTAAAAATTAAAATTACATAGAAATTCTCTTATTTTTATAATAAATTCTTATTGAATTTTTACAACTTTAAACAATATATGTTTGATATTTAGACCCTCCCCCACCTATACCCATCTTATATTCCCTCATATTCTTATATTTTTCTGTCATATATATTAAGGCTTATGTTGCCAAGATTGTGTCTACAAATTCCTTTGGTGTGCTTCATTCCCTAGTAACCTATCTAGCATCACACCCTTAAAGAAAATCAACACTTCCTCTCCCAACTTTCCCTCTCCAAGTAGTTATTGGTTGCCAGTAGTTCTTCAGCTAAACTGGAGGCTTCTTACCTCCTCCCCAGTTCTTTTCTGGGGTTTTGTCTGATTTTATATTGCATGGTTCTTGTGCATGCTGTCACCATTGCTGTAATTTCATAGGAACAACTTCCCTGCTATTGGCAAGACTCTGTCTCCTTGTAGTTATCCATGCTCTTACAATCTTCCCACTCTTACAGTAGTCCCAGAGCCATGAGAGGCACAAGTTAGATATCGGTGTCATTCTCCACTCAGGGATAAGTTCTCTGACTCTCTTTTGCTGTCCACTTTGGCCAGTTGTGGCTTTCTAGTTTAATCACCACTTTTTGTATCAGGAAACTTTGCTGGTGAGAGTTACGTGGTGCATTAATGTTCTTTCTGACTTCTGTTTCACTATGTTTCATGAGCCTTAGTTGTAGAGGTTGCATTGTAGATATGTCACTTAGGGAGGGGCACCTCACAGGCATTTATTCTCTGTTTTGACAAATTATGGAACTCTGTAATAGTCACCAACTGTTGCAAAAAAGAAACTTCCTTGATGATGGGTGAGAAGCACACTTCTTTGTAAGTAAATATAAGAATACAATATTCTACCATTTGTTTTGAGATATGAAAAAAGTATGTTTTGCTCTAAGACCTATGATGACTCCAGCCATGTCTATTTGTCTATGTTTAGAATACTGCATATAAGTTCCTGCCCATTGAGCAGGCTTTAAGTCCAATTAGACGGCTGTTGACTATCCTCAAGATAAAGGTGGCACTCCTCTATCAGTAGAGCTTATTTGTGGTTCACAGATATTACAATTGGATGAAATCATTAATTGGTTTTCTCCCTTAGCAGTTTACATAACATCCACTTATACTTAAGACCCAGTCTTCTTTGGGAAGAATGCTTCCAGATCAGGACTAGCTTTATTACTCCAAGTACTGTGGTGTGTGAAGCCTGTCCTGTCTTCTGCATGTTCTAGGAGACTATCAAGGGCTGGGGCAATAGCCTGAGTTATTTTGGGAGTGTCTTTGACTAACCTGACCAACAACTTGAAGAACTTGGAGGTAGGTTCCCCTGTCTGGCACTGTGTTTTTTGTTATACAAGTTCCAGCTATACACCTTCACACACACACACACACACACACACACACACACACACACACACACACGCACACACGGTATATTTCAGTAGGATTTGAACTGATGCATTTCCCTCTGTTTTTTGAACTACTCAACCTTTATTTGTCTCACCTCTTTTTTATCTTGTATCCAGTTAAAGTCTTCTCATTTCCCCCATGTCCTCCTGGGTAAGACCTATCTGTTACTATCCCCTTCTCTTGAGCTCCTTCTTCCCCTTTACTTTCCATTTTCCTGGCTCCTGCAGTTACAACAGGCTACAGATTTACATCTATGGATTTGCTGCTCAGATCCACAAATGAGAGTGGCATTAACACATGTCACTTGTTTACTGAATCTGTGCTACTGCACTTAGTATGATAGCTTCAAGTTCCATGCATTTATCGGCAAATTTCATGATTTCATTTCCTTTACCATTGAGTGGACCTCCAGTGTATAAAATGTATCACATTTTCATTATCCATTCATCCATTGAGAGACACTGAAATTGTTTCCATTTCCTAGTGAAAAGAACAGCAACATGGTTGAGCAGATATCTCTGTAGTAGGATGCTGAGTCCTTTAGAATATGCCAAGAAGTGTTATAACTGGATGGTATAGTTGATCTATTTTTAGTTTGTTTTAATAGTTCACTCACTGGCTTCCATAGTGGCTTCAAAAGTTTACAATTACACCATCAGCGAATGGGGCTCTTTTCTTTGCAGTCATCCTTGCAAACATTTGGTGTAGATTGTTCTTTTTGTCTTAGCTATTCTGAATGAGGTTCAATGGAATCTAGAAGTAGTTTTTAGTAGACATTTTAATTTCTTCTTTACAGAGTTCTCAGTTTAGATACATAGCCCATTTTAAAAATAAATTTATTGATATTTTGTGCATTTCATATAATAACTTTTAATCAAATTTAGACCCACACTGGTCCCCAATCCCCATAGCACCCTCCTGCCAGATTTCATGCATTCTATCATATATGTTAACTCCTATCCAGTGGATAATTGATTGTCTTGATTCTTTGTGGGGTTTTTTTAGGATTGTATAAGGAGAATTATTTATTTTGATTTTCTATATGTATAAATGGTCAAACTGCATGTATTTAAATTTGCCTGTGTCATGTAAACATTGCAGAGGACAAATGAGAGCATAGGATCTACGGGAACTGATGGTTGTTAGCTGCCTTGTGAGTGCTGGTTACCTAACCCAGGTTCTCCAGAAGAGTAGCCAGAGTTGTAATCACTATGCCATCTCTCCATGATTCTTTTTTTTAGTTCTTTGTATATTTTGGATATTAATCCTCATTCAGATGTATGGTTGATGAAGATTTTTCTCCCATTCTATATGCTTCCTCTTCACTTAATTGGTTGTCTCCTTTATTTGCAGAAACTTTTTTTAATGAGGGTCCATTAGACAATTGTTGACCTTAATTCTCGACCAAATGAAATCTGATTCAGATAGTCATTTTTTGAACCTATATTTTGTAGGGTACTGCCTATGTTTTCTTCTATCAGTTTCAGGATTTCTGGTCTTACATTGGTGTCTTTCATCCCTTTGGAGTTGACTTTGGTCCAGGGTGATAGATATGGGTCTAATGTCATTCTTCTTCCCATGGAAACTGAGCTTTCCCAGTGCCATTTGTTGAAGATGCTGAACTTCTTTATTAAATACCAATTTCTGAAATTGACTGTGGATGATTCAAAGGCTGGTTCAGTGAAATGCTCAGGACTGCCCAGGAAACAATCCGAGAAAGCCGGAGCACTGGAGCCCCCTGCTTGTTCGCAGGCAGCTAAGCTGTTGAAGGGTTTCTTCCCTACAGTTCTTACTGCTTTTATAAACCAGGGGAGGGGCCTTATAGAGATTCTTATACATCTCAGGGGCATTCTGACACTTGTAAGTTTTGTTTCATTCCTGATCTTTGTGAGCTTCATTTAATCTCATAAGTAGTAGTCAGTCACCTCACCCCTCCCATCAGAAAAAAAAATGCATTAATTCAGAAGATTTTACAATGGTGTTTTACTTATAGCACTTTGAATTTCCCACATGAATTTATTTCCTTCCAAATTAAATAAGACACTATACTGTTCCAGAGCACAATAAACTACCTAGAGTAAGCTGAGTTCATTTAGCATTCCTTATACTCTCTTGTTGCTTTGGAGTTTTCTCCCCCAAAAGACTGTCTATATGATTAGAAGAAAAATAGCACTGTTTTGCTATAAGCCCTTTGGATATATACTGAGAAAATTTGGTAAGATTAGCTCCTTGGGAACTTAGTAACACCAAGAATAAAGATTATAAACTATTGCATTTTGTTTAACTTTGCGTGTGTCAGAAACAGGCACAATATCTCAGGACAATGATCACTACATTATTTTCATTTTATAATAAAAGAAACTGAAGTCTTTCTGTTGAATTTGAGCAAAGTCATAAAAAAACAGAATTATAAAGATTCTAAAAAATGTTTGTCTGAATCAGTTATTTTCCTCATATACGTGTGTATTAACTATGTGTGCATGCATATTAATTTTTCATGTCTGTCTTGTCATATGTGCAGGTGCATATGCACTTGTGTACACGTGCATTTCAAGGCCAGAGGTTGACAGGTGTCTTTCTGGATCACTCTTTGTTTGCCAAGGGAGGTCATTTGCTGAATCAGGAGCTTGCTAGTTTGTCTACTCAAGATAGTCAAATTGCTCTACAGATTGCGATCTCACCTCCCCAGAGCTGGGAATACAGTGCACTGGCATGTGCCCCTGGCATTCTTGTTTATTCTGGGAATCCAAATTCCTGTTCCCATGTTTGTGAATACAGTATTTTATTTTATCCACTGAGTCAATTCTGAAGCTTTCAAACTTTCTCTTTAGTTAAAAAATTTTAAGCCATGCATGGTGGCTCATGCCTTTAATCCCAGGACCTAAACCTTGGTCTTCTGTAAGAGCAGTAGTTGTTCTTAACCACTGAGCCACCTCTTAACCTCCCATCTGAATTATTATCCTCTTCTTTTATTACTATTGATATACATATATACATATGTCATCCATCATTTGCAAAAAGAAGTATCTTTCATGATCAGTAAGAGCTACATTTATCTGTGAATATAATGATAAATATAATACAGTAAGAAATGTCACTGTTTTGGGAAAGTGGCGGTAGTAAGTTCTTGTCTAGGGTGTGTGTCCTTTCCAAACATGTGCCTTGTGCTGTGTTTATAGTATGGTAATGTATGAATTCCTTCCCACTGATCAGTCTTTAAGTACAATTATACAGCCTTTGATTACACCCAAGAAGAAAGTACCACTATTACACCAAGAGAAATATTTTGCTGGGTCAGTCATTACTGTGGTCCCTAGGCTTTAGAGCTTGGTAGAAACATTGATTGTATTTTTTTCCATGGGAACTTGCATAGCACCTTCTCATACTATAAGAGTTAATATCCTTACACAATAGTCCCAGTTCTATTGCTCCAAATCCTGTGTTTTTCAAATTACATGATGTATTCAGCAATGGGGTCTTACCTTCAACTTCTGGGAGACAAATAAGGACCATGACCACAGCCTATATCATTTGGGGAATGTCTTAGAATATCCTGGCTAACAACTTGAAGGGATATTTCCCTTGCCTGGCCTTGGAATTTATTCCCATTTTGTGTGAATAGCTTATTTTTTTGTCAATGTGTTAGTAAGTATGTGATATCTATGTTCCCATATGTAACTGCTCTAATTGCATTCTATGCGTTAGATGCTGTGAGAAGACTCCTGGAAAGTCAAAAGAGTCTTTAGTATATAAAGCCTGATAGATAACATTCATTAGTATATTAGTTCTAGTAACAATTTTGAACCAAAATACTTTTTAATTTTATGTACTATTTTACTCAAATTGTTTTTTATGTAATTTTATTTCTTTCATATTATATTTCTGTAATTAAATTCTGAACTCAAATGACCATACCCGTGCAATTTTTGTTTCTCAACCAGGCTTTCCATGTCAAAGTTAAAAGAAAATTTTATTTAAAGATAGCCATGCTGAATGCATTCTTACTCTGATTTAGTGCCTGAAAAACAATTATACAGGACTGTGAATTGCCGCTTTTCTTATATCTCAATATAAAATATTTGAATTCATCATCTTAATAGTATCCCTTTGTCATGCAATGTAAGAAAATCACATAAAACTAGAATACAAATATGCACGTATTTAAATAAGTAGAAAATTATTAAGATCTATAAACAAAATAAACCAACAAATAAAAAGTGCACAGTTCCTGAATTTATATTAGCAAAACTAATTTTAATAACAAAGAATCTATCATAATCCAACTTCTCTTAATCAATTGGATTTTGAAATGTTTACCAGTTTTCTTTTTGATTAAGATAAAGTCCTCATAGTAAAATCCTGCTCACTCAAATAATAGTCTAGGACCCATTTTCATAGATGATAAGAAATTATTAAGTGACCAGAACTATCAAATTTGGAGCAGACTACTTCAGAAGATTTTGCTAGAGAAAGTGACCTTTGAAAACTAAACAGGAAAAAAAATATAAACAAAAATGTAATTCTAAGTTATGGCTTCTCAAAAAAGATATCATTAAATATTTTGAACAACATAAGAATACAGCATACAAAAGACAATGTCCTAAATAAATATGGAAAGTAAAGACAAACATTTTCTTCTGGTCAGCTTAGTTTCTAGGACTCAGTTTTCTTACATTGCTGAAAGTGAACTGTGTTCTAGATGAATGTCTTACAGATTCAATATATTGAATATAAAGTAGAACATACAGATGGTAAGCCATGAAGAATGGAAATACAAATACATTTACATTTACCGATCTTGAGACCAAAACCAATCCACTAATAAACCTGCAATAATTCCAGAATAATCTGCTTCTCAGAAAACCAAATTAATGTGGCCCTCTCAAAATAAGAAGAAAAAGAGACCTCTTAACTAAAATGAACATGAAAACTGAGAAAGAACACACCAGAAAGATTTCCCTAGCACCAGTTTCAGGACCAAAGAAGAGAAATCCTTTTTGGAAAGCATTTGAGACAAAATTACTTAAACTTTGTTTATAGTGGCACAAGTAAAGTCTTTTGTGTTCTTACTTTGCCAAAAAGTAAAGTCCTTACGGATTAAAACTTCAGCAGCTGAAAGGCTGACATCTGAAATGTTCCCGGCCCATTCCTCCTCTGTGTTAGCAGCTGGGATCTGCATTTCCTTCAACTCAGTGTTCATCCTTCAAGTCTCCTTTGTCTGTTGTTTGTTAATCCCCTACTTTTCTCAGATTATTTAGAATATTTAATATTTTTATAACAAGCCTTATAGACTCGAGCTGCCTTATAAAGAATTTTTTCATATATTTGATTAAAAATAAAAGCAACAATTCAACTCAAACAGAAAAATGTGTTTTACACCTGACTTTGATGAGTAAATGCTGTAATTTTGAATTTTCCTATTTAATTCTCACAAAAGTAACAATCCTTTCTTATGTATGAATTGTTCAGTCATAAAATATAAATACCTAGTTGCATTGATGTGTTGTTCCTTTTCATGAGTGTACCTGATATTTGCAAATACTTTCTTTTGCCAACTCCTTGCCCACAGCTGATTTACACATGGGAACCCTCAATAATGATCCTGGCAGACTTCCGACTTAAAAGGCTCAGTTGCATTAATGAGCACGAACACGTTGCCAAATTTGCTTTATCTTTTCAAAGGCTCTTATAAATTGAAGTCATCTCTTGATCCCATTTGGTTTTCAAACTTTCCACTACCCTTATTTCTAGCTGATGCAGATGAAACCTCTTTTACCTAATTAAGACTTGCACAGTTACTGGCCCCCTCTTCCTGTGATGACCAGGTTGAAATGCTGGAGCTCCATGTACTTTTTATTTCCTGTTATCTACATTTACAATGCTCCACTGTGACTCTCTATTCTGGTTGTCAGGGCACCATGATTTCTCAATTATGAATATTTCTACTGAAAAATTGTCAAACAAATATGTTTTCCTCCCTCTGTCTCTCTCTTTCTCTTTCTCTCTCTCCCTCTCTTTTTCTATGTAGATAGGTAGATAGATATAGAGAAAGTTAAAGACTGATAGATTTAGATACAGATTTATAGTTTTACATAAGTAAATGTAGCTCTCTGTATATCTTATACTCTTGCATTTGATATTTTTACTAAGCATAAATGAGCTTTTCATGTAATCATTCTTGATATACTATTCTATAAATGAAAATTAATTGCTATTATATAGTGTTATAGACATGGTTGATCGAATATAATTTATCAAGGTAGAAATTTACTTGACCAGACTTCAAATGATATCACAGGGCTATAGTCATAGAAACAGCCTGACACTGGCACAAAATCAAGCCTGTAGACCAATGGAACAAAATTGAAGATCCAAACTTGAGCACACACAACTTCAGCCACCTCATATTTGACAAAGGGGCCAAAAGACTCAGTGGAGGAAAGACCGCATCTTCAGCAAATGATGCTGGCAAAACTGGATCACCATTTGTAGAAGAATAAAATTAAACTCCTACTTCTCATCCTGTATGAGTTCTGCCCCCCCCCACTCCCAAATAATCTTCTGCTTTGAATATTTTTGAAAAGACTCAGAAGGGGAAACAGGACATGTACGCAGACTGCAGGAACTTGGGAGGGTCAGGGGTCATGGAGGGAAATGAGTCTGGATTGAACTGAGAAGTGATGTATGTAATGCACAAAACTTCAACAAAAGATAAAAAAAAAAAGAACTCCAGGACTGGAGAAATAGCCTAGCAGTTAAAAGCTCCATCTGCTCTTGCAGAGGACCTGGGTTCAATCCCCAGAACCCACATGGTGGCTGAGAACTGTCTGTAATTCCAATTCCCAGAGAACTCCAGCTCCAGGGGAACCCGACACCCTCTTCTGACCTCCGTGGCATTGCACAACATGGGTGCACAAACCTACATGCAGACAGTACATTCATACACACAAAAAACAATTAAAAAAAGAACTCCAAATGTATCAAAGACCTCAATGTGAAACCCAAAACTCTGAAGGTGATACAAGAAAGCGTTGGCAGCAACCTACAAGACATAGCCATAGGAAAAGACTTTCTAAATCAAATAACAGCTGCACAGGAAATAAGGTCTACAATTGACAAGTGGGATCTCATTAAACTCAAAATCTTCTGTACAGAAATAAAAAAAAAAAAAAAAACATGAAGTGAAAAGGAAAGACCATAGAGTGAGAGGAAGCCTTCACCAGTGTTACATCTGACACGGTATTAACATCCAAAGTGTATAAACTACTCAAAAAAACAAAGAAGTAAGAAAACAAATGACCCAGTCAAGAGATGGTGTAAAGAGCTGAACAGAGACTTCACAAGTGAGGAAATAAAGATGGCTGAGAAACATCTTAGAAAGTGTTCAACATTGCTAATAATTAAGGAAATGCAAGTTAAAATCACTTTAAGATCATCTCACTCTGATAAGACTGGCTAGGATCAAGAAGACAAATTATATCAAGTGCTGGAGAGGCTGTGGGGAAAGGGGAACGCTCATCCACTGCTGGTAGGAATATAAACTAGTACAACCACTATGGAAAGCAGTATGGAGAACCCTTAAAAGACTCAAAATGAGCCTATCACCTGAACCAGTCATACCACTCCTGGGTATAGACCCTGCAGCACAGATACATGCACAGCTATAATTACTGCAGCTCTTTTCATAATAGCAAAGGGCTGGAACCAACCCAAGTGCCCCTCAACCAATGAGTGGCTAGAGAAAATGTGGCACATCTACACAATGGAGTTCTATCCAGCAGTAAAGAAAGATGACATCATGAACATTGTAGGTAAAGGGACAGAACTAGAAGAAATTACACTAAGTGAAGTAACACAGTCCCATAAAAACAAATGTCAAATGGTATCCCTCATTTGTGGATGCTAACACCAAGTACCTAGTTATGACATATTTTTTTTAGTATAGGTGTGATATATATATATATATATATATGCATATGTTTAAGCAATACAAAATAGAGGGAGCAACAACAAAAGAACTGGCGCAAAGAGCCAACTGAAACAGTAATGTTCTCACAAAAACAAAAAATCCTTCTTTGAAAAACTTTAAGAAGACTCAGAAGAAGATACAAGGCAGGTATGGCAGAATGCATAAACTCAGGTGGTATGGAGGGCATGGAAAGGGAAATGAGTTCAAATTTGACTGAGAAATGATGTATGAAATGAACAAAACTTTAATAAAATATTTTAAATATGTTTAAAAATGTTAAATCTAGCCTGTTTTGAGTGCTTTTAAATTTTATTGTAAGTTCAATGTCATTTCCAGCTCCATTGGTCCAAGTCCTGCAATCCAAACTGTGTCTTGTCTTCAGCAAGAGATTCTTACCTTCAAGTTCTAGGAGGCAATCAAGGACTGTGGCAATAGTCAGTGTAATTTTGGGAGTATCTTGGACTATGCTGACCAATAACTCAAAGGAAGATTTCTCCTGTCTGGCTGTTTTTCTCATTATGTAGGCCTCGTCTATACACATGGACTCATGTAGAGATATTATATGTGTAATTTTGCAGAAAATTTTGAACTAATGTATTTCCTTCTGGTTTCTTCCACCAGCTAAGCATCATTTATCTCTCCTCTGTCTCTCCTCTCTAATCCTCCCTCCACTCACTCTCCATTTGTAGTATCCCCATTTTCTCCATTTCTACCTTAATAATACCTGTCTCCTGTGATCAACTCTTTCTTGAGATCCTTCTTCCCTTTGGGTGCCACAGTTCCTTGTATAATCCTTCCTATTCCCATTCCAGTAAAATACCCTCGCTTTACCATTTTACCAACATCCCCCTTGGTATCACATGGCTCCTATTATTCCCCTCTCTTTCTCTCTCTCTGACTCTCTCTCTCTCTCTCTCTCTCTCTCTCTCTCTCTCATTCATTCCTTTGTTTCCTTGTTTTCTTTCCATTTTCTTGGCACCTGTAGTTATATCAGGATATCTACGCACATATAAAAATTTGGTGCAAAGATCTACAAATGATGTTTTTTTCTAACAGTTTCAGAGTTTCAGACTTACCATTGATTTCTTTGATCAATTTGGAGGTGACTTCTGTTCATGATGAAAGCTAAGGGTCTAGTTTCACTGTTCTATACCCATCTCCCTGAATTCTCACTGCTTTGGATAACATTATGCAAGATGCCAAGGGAGGAAGGACATCAATTGATGGTCCAACCCCAGATTTAATGCTCAATAACCACAACAATCAGAGGCACAGCAAACTGTATTGCTGTTGTAATGGAATTTTTATATTGGGGGTAATCAACAGCTACCTAATTGAACTTAAGCCCACTCAATTGGAGGAAACTCATGTGTAGTACTTTAAATATACCCAAATACACATAGAGAGGTGATAGATCTTTGAGAAATCTCTACAACTGTTTTACAGAAAACCCAAAGGCTGTCACATGCTGAGAAAATTGTATTTTTTAATATATGCTAAATAATTGTCCTTATACTTGCAGATAGTGATACCATTCACCAATCATCAAAGAAGCTTATTTAGCAACAGACAGGATTTCAGAGTTCTGCAACCTGTCTCACACAGCGAATAAGTGTGAGATGCCAAATCCTAAGTGATACATTTACAATGGAGCTTCTAGAACTAAGGCTCACAGAACATAGTGGAACAAAGGATAGGGAGAATACTAATGCATCCTTCAACTCTCATCAATGAAGCTCCCTCATGCAACAGAGGGCAATGAACATAAAAGGACACACATGACCAAAGCATAGAGAGTAAGAGTCTGCACAGTATGGGTCTCTGGATATGATTTCTACATTAAACTTCACCCACATGGTGCTGAGGGAGCATTGTAGAAGAGAAGGCAGAAAGATTCAAAGAGCCAGGGGAGGAGAGGCATGACCATATGGAAACAGTCCAACAGGCTCCTGGACCTTGCCCATATGAACCTATATTAATTGTTACCATACACAAGACCCATGCAAGCTCATACAGAAAAATGCCACCCTAGAACTAGGGAAATGGGCAGCAGGCTTGTCCTAGAAGAATAAGAATATATATAAATATATATTTGTCACCCCTATACTAAAATTTTATCATCTGAAATTAAACTGTATGCTATTTCCCAATCATATTTAAAGACTCATATTTTCACTTTAATTTTATATTAATCTAAAATATGCATACATACCCTCCAACCATATATCAAAATTACAAAATCTGAAAATAAGTAGTAGGTTAACTCTAGAGACTGTTATAATTTGATTTTGTAACCTGCCACTTTACTGAAAGTAATAATCATTTCTAGCAGTGTTGTCCAGGAATTCTTGGGATCTCTTATGTATAATATCATATCATCTTCAAATAGTAGTAATTTGACCTCTTCTTTTCCAATTAGTAGTCTTTTAATTTCTTTTTTCTTATCTTATTGCTCTCAAAACAGTTCCAACCACTATATTGAAAAGGAGTGAAGATAGAGGACACAGCCTATCTGGTTCCTGATTTAAACAGGAATGATTCCAGTTTGTTTTTGTTTGTTTGTTTGTTTGTTTGTTTCCATTTAGAATGATGTTGTATATGGCCTTGTTGTATATAGCTTTAATTAATTTGGGGTGAGTTCCCTCCAGTCAAGTTCCCTCTAGAACATTTTAATTAATTATTTTTTTCATTTGTATGAGAGTTATGCCTGCATATATGTAAGTGGACCCATGTTGTGCAGTACCTATGGAGGACAGAAGTTGTCAGATGTACTGGAACTTGAGTTATGGACCATCGTTAGCCATCAAGTGGGTACTGGGTTTCAAACTCGAGTTTTCTGCAAGAGCAGTCAGTGCTCTTAACAACTGAAACATCTCTCTACCCCTCCCCCCAGACTTTTAAGGTCAATGTGTGTTGGGTTTTGTCAAGGCCTTGTCTGCATCTATTGACATGACTATGTAACTTTTTATTTTTAAGTCCATTTACATGTTTTATTACATTTATTTACTTAAATATATTGAGCCATCCCTGTATCTCTGGAATAAAGCTGACTTGATCATGGTGGATGATCTTTTTGATGTGTGCCTGTGTACAGTTTGCAAGTATTTTGCTGAGAATTTTTGCATGGTCTAGGTTCATTGAGAATATGAAACTACAGCTTTCATTTTTCTGTTTCTTTATCTAGTTAGGGTATGCATGTTGGTTGTTTGAATTCTGATAGAACTCTGCTGTGACTCCATCTGGCCTGGGCATTTTTTATCAGGAGTATTTGTATTATTGGTTCAATTTCTTTATTTGATATGGTCTGTTTATGCTTCTGATGTCTTCTTAGTTTAACTTTGATGGAGTCCATGACCTTGGAACTTTATCCATTTCTTTTATATTTTTAAATTTAATGGATTATAGGTTTTTAGTATTCCCTTAAAATATTCTAGATAATTGTATCGTTTCCCCTTTTATTTCTGATTTTGTTAATTTGGATTTGCTTCTTCTTTCTTCTGGTTAATTGGGCTAACTGCATATCGTGTTTAACTTTTCAAAGAACCAGCTAGTAGATTCTTTGATACTTTGTATTGCTTTAAACTACAAAAACAAATGATAATTTTTATTGATCTTTTGATAAATTTACAAATAAATTGGACAATAATTACCATATTAAGAATAGTCACTGTCCTCTCTGGAATATGCCACTGATTAAATTATAGGAGTTATAATAGTTTTTAATAAAACTTGTATTATTCCTTAATAACACAATTATGCTGTTATTCTTGGAGAAGTTATGAAGCTCTTTGTAACTGTTGCTATAATAAGTGCCATTTTACATATATTAAATGTTTCTCTATGGTACATATTCACCTTAATTCAAAAAATATGTTCAGAAAAGTCCAAATAAGTTATTAATTCATAGTATTTTATTATTATTACATTCTCTTGTGCTATTACTTGTTTTTAAAGACAAAACTTTTATAATGCTTTTATTGATGGCTTGTGTATTTCAGGCATCATTTTTCAAACAGAACTTTTGCTTGTAGCCCAGGGTCACCTGAACTTGTTGTGTAACATAGATTGGTTTGAAACTCACAATGCTCCTATCTTAAACACTTGCGAGTTGGGGTTTCAGGTATGTATCACTAAATTTTCTTCTGTGCTTTATATGAAAAGTGTAAAAATTGTGCCTGAAAGTACCTTTCTTTAAACATTTCAAGTCTGTGAAACTCATTTTTTCCAAATATGTATGTACAAATGCATGATGGAATAGCCATTTTCTTTTTTTAGTTAAATATTTATTTCTATTTTCTACACACATTTCTATTTTATTATGGCAAATGTGAAAATGCCACCTTATCCACAAAAGCAAGCAGTCAAGTTTATGTCCAAAAGAGGTGTGTTTCAGATAGACATGAGTTTTTCGATCCTGTTTGAAAGCAGAGCAAACCAATCCAGCATCGTCTGCACAATCCATTTGTCAAGCCCTCCGGAGCTTCAAGGTTGGCAGGATGGCAGAGGAGGCTTCTTGGTCTTGTCGTGCTTGCGGGTTTGCTGGCTATTTAAGTGGTGTCCCGTCCCTTCTCTCCTGATTGCAGGCATCCAGCTGGGCCTCTAGCTCTCCACAGAAAGCTGCTGCTTGGAGTTCCTCTTCCGCGGCCAACTCCACTGGGCCCTGGCCTGGTGCCAGCAGCACAGAAACCTCGAGAGCCAGGGTTTCGAGTCATGGTACCTCTGTTTCTGCTTGGTGCAGGTCTTGGCTGTGTGTCCCTCTGTGAAGGCACGAGGCTAATGTGCAAAGGGCGGCCATTCAAATGGGCACCATTATACTGCTGCATAGCTGTGAAGGCATCGGCTTTTCTTTCAAAGTGCACAAGTGTTGTCCCTAAACTTCTCTCCGTAGTGCACGGCCAGCTTCTTCAAGGCCGCCTTCTTCAAGGTCACAAATTCAGAGAAGAGGTTTCATGTGATGCTGGGAAGTGCAGGTTGGTGAGCAGCAGCTTGCCCCAGGTGTCCAGGCTGCCTGGTCCCGCTGCTACTTGTCCGGCAGTTGCTTGGGCCTGCTGTAGGGCCCAGGCCTGTTGCTGCGGAGGCATGGACTCTCTGCCTCAGTTCACCCTCAGGGTGCGCTGACCATGCTTCAGCTTAATGAGGTCGCCCAATGACATAGCCATTTTGTCTGCCTCGCTAAAGCTCCAGCTGCCTTGGAACCTTGATATGTACATCAGTTGGCCTCCAACTCACAGAAATCTGCCCGGCTTGGCCTCCCCAGTGCTGGGATGAAAGGGGTGCACTATGGTATGGGCTCTGGAGGAAAGGGCCAGGGGACCCAGGGCTGAGTGCAATGGCCGCCATTTTTTTAAATCAAATAACTTCATACTTTCAATTTTTCTTATTTGAGTAGATGTCTTATTATTGACATAAACCAAAATTGGATTTATTAATTTAAACATTTGTGCATTTTTTACTGATGAAGTGGTTTTATATGTTACATTTAATATAATTTCTTAACTGCTCAGGTAATATGAAATATAATCAGGTCCATTACACATACTCAAAAAAATCTTCACTTACTTTTGATATCAGCTACAATGAGTTAAGCTGTATATAAAAATATTACAGCTAGGCATGTTGGCTGATACCTTTATTCCCAGCACTCACACAAGAGCAAAGGCAGGTGGATTGCTGCTAGATAAAATCCAATCTGGGAATGGTTTGTGCAGTGAGTTCCAGGCCAGCTGGGTTACAGGGTTTCATAATCAGACCCTGTTTCAAAAAGAAAGTAAAAAGAAAGAAAAAAGAAAGGAAGGAAGGGTAAAAGAGAAAAAAGGAAAGAAAGAAGAAAGAAAGAAAGAAAGAAAGAAAGAAAGAAAGAAAGAAAGAAAGAAAGAAAGAACTAAACCCTACAAATTCTCAGAGTTCAAAACAACTTTTATTTTCTTTATGTTAGATTTCATCCTCAGCATCTCAAGTTAAAAATTGCCTCATGTCTGTCACAATGTGGGAGAAAGAAATGGAACTACTCTAGGCTTTTCTTTGCCTTAGCCTGGCAGTGTCCATGAAACTCCTTCCTTTATTTCATAGCTCAGAATGACACACATGTCACTGCTTGCAAGAGGTAAAGGAGAGTAGTACTCAAACAAGTGACCTGAAGTGGAAAATGGAGCAGCTGGTGGTGGACTTCTAATGTTGATGGAAATCTTGATGGGATGTATGCATACCATAATTCTCAATATGCGATAAAAGATAAATAGAAAAATTTGAAGTTAAGACTGTCTATGAAAAAGGTTAATCTTTCTATTTGTCCGCAAATGTATTTGTGCTACACAGAACCTTTAAAAACATGTTTCAGCCACGCTAAGCCAGACACCCAGGAGCACAGCACACTATCAGGTGGGACTGGAAACGTTGGGCAACTAGCATGCCAGCCCCAAAGGCATGCTTAAGGGACCAGGCTGGATACCAGGCCCTGCGTCCCCTGTGATCAGTCTGTCAGTATCACCCAGCCACTCTAAGGAGGTGCAAAACTCCCTCCCATCCACCCTTTCCCCCCTCCACCCTCCAACCCCCCCCCCCCGTAGTGATGTAGACCAGTAAGGTGATGGAGCTGTGGTGCACAAAATCCAGTGGGCTCAAGATATTGCCAATTTAAACAGACTCTTAACATTTGTGGAAATTGGAGACATAATAAAAGCCCAGGCCCAGATTGTTTCACAGCAGAATTCTATAAAACATTTAAAGAAGAAATGCCTCAGATTGCTGCAGACATCAGGCCCCTCTGTGGATCCTACTAGTAACAACTATTTTTAATGATTCCTAATGAAGCTTACCTTCTAGGTGCCACAAAGGTTTTAATACAAGAGACTTTCTTAACTCCCCCCCATAGAATAAGGAGAAATAAGATGATGATGAGGTCATTCTCCCGCTGTAGATTGGAGCAAGCTGTTATAGAGGTATTCTCTTGTAAAATCAGTAAAACTGCCTTCTTTAATTGACTAATGGACATAGAAATTGTGAAAAGTATTATTCTCTATTCAGAACCAAATATAATGCTAAAGTCTCCTTAAGCTATGCACTTAAACAAAATATATTACTACAGGAGCTCTGACATCAACAATGGATTATTCTATGAAAGAGATGTTGGCCAGGGGATCCAAGCCCCCACAAATGGTAAAGGCTCCTTGCCTCCAAACTGGGATATCTGCAGGAAGAGAGGCGATAAGGCCCTGCTGTTGAAGACCTGATATAAACATGGGAAATATGTATGGAGACCACACTTGCAAGTATACAGATGGTCTCTGGGATGCCAGAGAGTGTTACCAAAGACCACTAAACCAATAAAACAAATATAGGTCTCCTTGAGTCACACAAGACTCCTCTGTCAGCACCAGCTACACCTCATCTGCCTGGAAATACTGTGCAGCAGTGGCAGCCATATGTCTGTATATCCCAAATCTAATTGGCTCTTAGCTCTCTCCTTGGAGGAATAACCCACGGCTGATGCCACAAGCTTACATCCTCTAATGTTTAGGAGATGTTATAAACCACACGAAGACCCTGCCATACTTAACAGAAGAAAATGTAAATCATGAATTAACATACCATCCAAACATCTGTGTCTATACCAAAGAAACCTACCATAACAATTAGTACTGTTTAAATACATATATATCTAATTGTATGTGCTTCATTAGTAGGATCGAAAGGCTATATATTATACTGTTTAATACCTAAATATCTAATTGCATGTGCTTCATTAGTAGGATCAAAAGGTTATGCCTGGACAAGCTGGCAGCCCATGAAAGAAAACAGCCAGAACTGACTAGAGACCAAGACATCAGCTCCAGAGAAAGTAGAGTGTTTTGCTTCTCACCCACCTGTGCCCCTTTTCTAAGCCTAGGGAACAATCTGCGGAAGAGGGGGCGTGGTAGAATGTAATGGCTTCGATTGGGGTTAATGGTGAAACTACAACAATATAGACTGGACACTCATTTGATCAACTTGATTGAACATACAAGCCCCCCCTGCTGGATGGTGGGACCCATGAGCTGTGTGGGTTTGGGCACAACTGCTTGCAAATTGGTTTTACATGAAGGATGCTTGTACTCACAAATTATCACTTATTGTTAAAAAAAAGCAAAACAAAACAAAAAAGCAGAGAAAGATGCAGAAAACTTATGGCAGAATGCATGATCTGGGATGGGTAGGGGTGGGGTGGGGGGAAGGGAAGGGGATATATGCCTGAACTGAATTGGAAAATGTTGTATGAAATACACAAAGCATCAATAAAAAAAAAAGAAAAGAAAATAAATAAAGAGGTCTTACAACCATTACTACTCAAGCTATTCAGAAGGATACAAACAGAGGGAAACACCAAAATCAGGCAAAGACACAAACAAAAATGTATAAACAAATCTCATTAATGAACACAGATGCAAAAATTCTCAACAAACTTGCAAATCACATACTGATTCACATTGAAATCATCATCCATCATGATCAAATTGGACTCATACCAGAGATCCAGGGATACTTCCACATAAGTAAATCAATAAATATCATTAACACATAAATGGACTGAAATATAAAAATCACACACTCATCTCAGATGATGCAGAAAAGGTCTTTGACAAGATCCAGCATCCCTTCATGCTTAAAGTTCTAGAGAGAATTGGACTGAAGGGAACATTCCTAAATATAATCAAAGCCATATAAAACAAACCCACAGCCAACATCATCCTAAATGGAGAAAAGTTAGAAACATTCCCCTTAAAGGCAGGAACCCAGCAAGGCTGCCCCCCATTGCCACCCTCTTCAATATAGTGCTTGAAATGCATTCTAGGGCAATAAGACAAGAAAGGGAAATTAAAGGAGTACTAATTGGAAAATAGGAAGTAAAACTATTTTTACAGATGATATGATAGTTTACCTAAGGGATGCTAAAAACTCCACTAATTGAGTTTAAATAAAGTGGCAGGATAGAAGAATCGGTAGCCTTTTTTACACCAATGACAAGCAACTGGAGAACTAATAAAAAAAGACCTTCCCACTCACAAAAGCCTCAAAAATAAATAAATAAATAAATAAATAAATAAATAAATAAATAAATAAATAAGTAAATACCTGGGAACGAAGCTAATCAAAGACATCAAAGATCTCTACAACAAAAATTTTAAACCGCTGAAGAATGAGATTGAAGATGACATCAAAATATGGGAAAACCTCATATGCACATGGATTGGAAAAATTAATAGAGTAAAAATGTCCATTCTACTCAAATTAATATACATACTCAATGCAATTCCAATTAAAATCCCCATGAGTTTCTTCACAGATTTAGAAAAAAAGTATTAAATTCATATGGAAAACAAAAGACCCTGAATAGCTAAAGTAACCCCGCTCCGCATGACAAATGCAATATGGAGTGGATAACCTTACCAGACTTCAAGCTATATTTCAGGGCTATAGTAATAAATACATCCTGGTGCTGGCACAAAAAGAGACCCATTGACTAACTGAACAAATTTGAAGATCCATATTTGAGTTACATCCACCTCATATTCAATAAAGTGACCAAAATTTTGGAGGAAAGATAACATCTTCAGCAAATTATGCTGGCAAAACTGGATCACCATATGTAGAAGAACAAAATTAAACCCCTACCACTCACCCTGTATAAAAATCAACTCCAAAAGGATCAAATACCTCAAAATGAAACCCAAAACTGTGAAGGTGATAGAAGAGAAAGTTGGTACCAATCTACAAGACAGAAGAGAAGGAAAAGACTTTCTAAATCAAACAGCAGCTGCACAGGAAATAAAGTCAGCACCTGACAAGTGGGAACTCATCAAACTAAAAAGCTTCTGTACAGTGAAAGAAACAATCAAGGAAGTAAAGAGAAAACCCACAGAGTCGGAGGAAACCTTCACTAGTGATACATCTGACAGAGCATTAACAGAATATATAGATTACTTAAAAAACAAAGAAGAAAACAAATGACCTATTCAAAAGATGGAGTAAAAAGCTGAACAGAGACTTCAACAGTGAGGAAGCAAAGATGGCTGAGAAACAAATTAAAAAGTATTAATCATCTTTAATAATTAAGGAAATGCAAATTAAAACCACTCTAAGGCATCACCTCACTCTGATAAGACTGGCTAAGATCAAGAAAGCAAAAGACACCAAATGCTGGAGAGGTTGTTATGAAAGGGAAACACTCATCTGCTGCTGGTGGGAAGGTAAACTCCTTCAACCACTGTGGAAATCAGTGTGGAGAATCCTTAAAAGACTCAAAATGAGCTTACCACCTAACCTAGCCATACCATTCCTGGGTATATACCCACAAGACTCATCCTACTACAGTGATACATGAACATCTATATTTATTGTAGCTCTCTTCACAATAGTGAAGAGCTGAAACCAACCCAAACGCTCCTCAACTGACAAGTGGATAACAAAAATGTGGTACAAATACACAATCCACTGGTAAAGAAAGATGACATCATGAACTTTGCAAATAAATAGATGGAACTTGAAGCCATTATGCAAAGTGAAGTAACACAGTACCCCCCCCCAAAAAAAAACAGAGAAATATGATAGGGAATGGTCTCCCTTATTTGTGGATACTAGTACCAAACTTACAATTGAAAGGCAAGCTGAGCAGTGTTATTGTTATATTTCTCTCTATCAGAAAGCAACTGTGATGTTATAATGTGAATCTGTTAATGAGCCATAGAATTCCCTTACCACTTACTTTCAGACCTGGTAATTAATGTATTTGGATGGAAAGTATATATTAATATTTTAGAGTAATATAAAATTGAAGGGAATAAATATGAACTCCTAAACATTTATTGAAGTTAACATACGGTTTATTCCTGGAGGACTTAATTCTGGTACATATGTGACATTTATATAGGCATATTTTGGCATAATTTGAGCAATACAGTTCAGAGGGAACCACAACAACATGAGGACTGGATCAAAGAACAGACTGATATAGTTAAATTCTGCCCCAAACAATAAACTTTGCAGAGAAAAAATTTAAAAAGTGTAAGAGAAAGATGCAGGACATTTATGGCAGAATGCATGATCTGGGTGGGGTCGGGGGAAGGGAAAGGGGAATATGTCTAAATTGAACTGAAAATTGATGTCTGAAATCAACAAAACTACTTAAAGTATTATAAAAATATGTTCATGCAAAAGTTGAGCATTTCTTGAAAAGTTAATTTTTACATTCAATTTATCTTTTTTTTCCTTTGGCATTTTTGAGACAGGGTCTCACTCTAGCCCCACCTGCCCTAGAACTCACTATGTACAGGCTACATAGTGAGTTCTAGGGCAGGTAGGGCTACATGAACTCACAGAGATCCACCTAACTCTGCATCCTGTGTGCTGGGATTAAAGGTGTGTTCCATCACACAATTTATCTTTTTATAAATGTAAATGGACTTTTCTTCATCATATTATTTTTTCTTGCTCTTTTAGAAGTATGTATGCATTGTTTATATTTTATATTATTAGTTATAAGTACACACAAGTTTTTTACTATTATATGTTTTCTTATATGTCTACCTTTATTTTTCCAGTGATATGGTAAATCTTTTATAAATACTGACAAAAAACTTTTCACTAATGAAACCTGTTTTTATTTTTCTTTTCAAATTTTATTGGAAACTTGCTAGTGACTGTTTAGATAAACAACAGTAATAGAGTGTGCATTTCTCATATTGATCTAAAGGGATGCTTCAAATGTGTTTCTATTGTGAGCAACATTGCTTTGTATTGAAGCAAATACATTTGGGTGAGGGATGTCACCCAGAGTGCAGAAGTACTCTATCATTCCAAATTGCAGATATGATAGTTTACCTAAGGGATGATAAAATCTCCACCAGAATACTCCTAGAAAAGATTAAGAGTTTCAGTAAAGTGGCAGGATACAAAATTAACCTAGAAAAATCAGTACCCTTTACACCAACAACAAGCAACTGGAGAAGTAATACAAGAAGACCTTCCTTCCTACTCACAATAGCCACAAAAACAATAAAATACCTAGGAACAAACTTGACCAAGGACAGCAAAGGTCCCTAAAACAAAAATTTTAAACCCATGAAGAAGGAGATTGAAGAAGACAACAGAAGATGGAATGACTTCACATGCTCATGAATTGGAAAAATTAATATAGTAAAAATGTCCATTCCACCCAAATTAATATACAGAGTCAATGCAATCCCAACTAAAATCCCCATGAGTTTCTTCACAGACTTGGGGAAAAAATCCTTAAATTCATATGGAAAAACAAAATACCCCAAATAGCTAAAGCGACCTTGAATGAAAAGTACAATACAGGGGAGATCATTATACCAGACTTCAAAATATATTACAGGGCTACAGTCATAAAAACTGATTGGTACTGCCACAAAATCAGACATGTTGACCAATGGAACAAAACTAAAGATCCAAACTTGAGCACATACAATTTCAGCCACCTCTTATTTGACTCCAAAAAGACTCAATGGAGGAAAAACAGCTTCTTTAGCATATGGTCCTAGCAAAACTGGGTCATCATTTGTAGAAGAATAAAATTAATCCCCTACCTCTCACCCTGTACAAAAATCAATTCCAAATGGATCAAAGACCGCAACATGAAGCCCAAAACTCTGAAGGGGATAGAAGAAAATGTTGGCAGCAGCCTACAAGATATAGGCATAGAAAAAGACTTCCTAAATCAGACAGCAGCTGCACAGGAAATAAGGTCAACAGTTGACACGTGGGCTCTCATTAAACTCAAAAGCTTCTGTACAGTGAAAGAAACAATCAATGAAGTGAATAGAAAACCCAAAGAGTGGGAGGAAACCTTCATCAGTGATACATCGGACAGAACATTAACATCCAGAATATGCAAACTACTCAAAAAACAAAGAAGAAAACAAGAGGTTGTGGGGAAAGGGGAACACTCATCCACTGCTGGTGAGAATGTTAGCTCCTACAACCACTGTGGAAATCAGTGTGGAGAACACTTAAAAGGCTCAAAATGAGTCTACCACCTGACGCAGTCATACCACTCCTGGGTATATACCCACAAGACTCATCCTACTGCAAAGATGCATGCACATCTATGTTTATTGCAGCTCTCTTCACAATAGTAAAGAGCTGGAACAAGCCCAAATGCCCCTCAACTGACGAGTGGTTAGCAAAAATGTGGTACATGTACAAAATGGAGTTCTATGCAGCAATAAAGAAAGATGACATCATGAACTTTGCAGGTAAATGGATGGAACTAGAAGACATTATGCTAAGTTAAGTAACACAGTCCCAGAAAACAAAGGACAAATGGTATCCCTCATCTGTTGATGCTAGCACCAAAAATTACCTAGTAGTAGTCAAACTAAGGAATATCTATATATATAATTATATTTCTATAGTATTAATACCTCTTATATAATATATCTATATATTATATATTCTTTTCCCTGAAAACAACTGTACCATTATGTTTATACCTTAATGGGATCTAAAATTAACCTACCACTTATTTTCAGACTTTGTAATTGTGGTATATGGGGGAGGATATGTATGCATACTTTAGAGTAATATAAAATTTAAAGGGAAAATGTGAATTGCTAAACATGTTTCGAATTAACATACAGTATACTGTAAGATGTCATAATTTTGGTATACACGTGAAAAGCATATATGCATATTTTTGAGCAATACAAATTGGATGGAACAACAACAAAAGGTCTGGGTCAAAAAACTAACTGAAATAGTAAACTTCAGCCCAAACAATAAACCTCTGCATAGAAAAACTTTAAAAAGACTAATAAAAGAATATGCAAGACATGTTTGGCAAAAATGTATGAACTCAGGTGGGGAGGGGGCATGGAAAGGGGAATTAATCTAAAATTGGACTGAGAAATGTGATATGAATTGCACAAAACTTCAATAAAATAACATAAAAAATGATAAAGACATACAATTACTTAATAATAATAAAATAAGGGCTGAATAGATGGCTCAGCGGTTGGGAGCACCAACTGCTCTTGAGGAGGGCCCAGGTTAGTTCCTGGATGCCACATGGCAGCTAGGGGTGGTCTTTGACTCCAGTTCCAGGGAAGGCCTTTGCTCTCTTCTGACCTCAGAAGCATTGCACCACATGGGTGTACCGACCTGCACTGGGACAGTACACTCATACACATAAAAAATAAATAAATAATAAATAAATAAATATTAAATAAATAGCATGTTGAGGTAAAATTTTGTATCCATTTCTTTCTATTTAATATTTAAAGATATTGGGGAACATAATTTTATCAAACTAATTTTCAGAAACTATAGAAATTCTTATGAGACATTCTTTTATGTCCCAAGTAATATGATAAAGTATTTTGATATGTTTTAATATTGAACCAATTTTGTCCTAAAATAAACCTTACTAGATGAAGTCATGTTTTCAAATATTCCTAATCTATGTTAATATTCTATTGAGTATTATGATATCAAAATACATTATTTATCATGTTTATATTGATCTTTTAACATTCTTTAATATTAATAATTTCACATTGAAAATATGAGAATTTCAAATCATTTTATATTTTCTTTATTGTAATTTCTGTTCAATAAATAATTGTGAGAAATAATTTCTTCCTTGTTTTCAAATTTATTGGTATATATTTCACCCAAGAGTTTTCTAATTATTTACTTTAGTATTTTATATTTTATTAATTTCCCCACATAATTTAATAAGTATTTGTGATTTCTTATTTTTTTAAATGATCAACTTCTGGATTTATGTAATTTTTTCAGTTATATAACTCATTGTCATAATCTGGATTATGTTCCTGCTTTTATCAATTAATCTCATGTTTTCTTTAGGTTTGTTCCTTGAACTTTTTTCACTTTTCTAAGCTATTGTGATGGATACTGAAGAAATATTTTTCATTTTCTTGTTCATTACAATACATGTTAAATTTTCTGAATTTTTATCTTGAAAATTTCAAATTTTAAAACTGTTAAATGTTTTAGAATGTTTAATTAGACAAAAACATTAATTTGTTTTTTTTTCTTTTTTTTATTTTATTTATTTTTTATGTGTATGAGTGTACTGTGTGCATATAGGTTTGTGCACTCGTGTCATGCAATGCTGCGGAGGTCAGAAGAGGGTGTTGGATTCTCCTGGAACTGGAGTTAAAGATGGTTCTCAGCCGCCATGTGGATGCTGGTGATGAACCTGGGTCCTCTGCAAGAGCAGTCGGGGCTCTTAACCGCTAGGCCATCTCTCCAGCCAAATTTGTTTGTTTCTTAAGTTTCACTGATTTAAACTAATATCAAAGTCAGAGGACAAATTAGTGTTTAAAATAGCATTGTTGTATTAATAGAGTGCTAAAAGCTAAGTTACACAATACTGACTCTTGAAGGAGGAAACAAAACAAAACATATCATAACCTTGGCCAGACACAAAGTCCATGAAAATCTTACTTAATTCAGGAATTAAGTTGTGATACCACATGACCTGCAAGCCAGGATATTCTGTCAACAATTCCCTCCCCCTCTAGTCACATAAAGCCCTTGGGTATAATGGTAATTTCTTAGCAGTCAAGTTGGTGAATCTGTTTCAGCCTTTTAAGGTTAAGTATAACCAAAGTTCCTGTTCAGAGCAAGGTGGAGCCAATGTGCTACTCTCCTAAATGCAATTACTACCTCTGAGCTGGGAGGATAAGTCTGAAGCCATGATCCTGCCACAATATACTTACCATTTAATTTTGGAACCTGATTAACCAGAAGATATGATCACCCTAAAGTCATGTAGCTTAAAGAGAGCTTCATAGCAGGGAGAGGATCTCCCTTGTGGGATACATGATTCCTTTTCCCTATAGCTGTGAGCTGCTGGAGTCTTACTGTTGATTCCCTCTCTGGGAGATTTTAGAAATGAGAAAGAGTGATGGTAGGAAATAGATATATAGGAGAGAGAGAGAGAGAGAGAGAGAGAGAGAGAGAGAGAGAGAATATAGATGATAGATAGATACATGATAGAGGATAGATAGATGATAGATAGATAGATGATAGATAGATAGATAGATAGATAGATAGATAGATAGATAGATAGATAGATAGATAGATAGATGATAGATAGATAGATAGAGATAGGGAATTAGGGAGATAGAGACATGATAGATAATCCTCTACTCATTGTGCTCTGCTTGCTTCCCATGCGGTTCCTCTTACTCTTTCTCATACCCTTGAATATACTTGTCTTATCCTAAATAGAATTTCTAAAGAATGCTTTCCATTCTCTTAGTTTGCTCTCTATTCTCATATATTACTTTAATTTCATCATAAAAAGTATCTGTCACATCTTGTATCTAACTGAAATATTCATTTATTCTTGTACTTTGCCTTTCTTTCTTTTATTTATTTCTGTATGTATATGAATGTACTGCCTGCATGCAAGTGTGTGCACCCGTGTCGTGCAATGCCACGGAGGTCAGAAGAGGGTGTCAGATTCCCCTAGATCTGGAGTTCTCCTGGAATTGGAGTTTCAGATGCTTCTCAGCCACCATGTGGGTGCTGGGGATCGAACCCGGGTCCTCTGTAAGAGCGGTCGGTGCTCTTAACCGCTAGGCCATCTCTCCAGCCCCGTACTTTGCCTTTCAATGTTCATATTTACAGATACGTCACTAAAGGTTTATCACTTTTCTTCATACACAAATGGTTAATATAATTTTAACTTTATAGAAACAGTTTTTCATTATTGTATCTGCAAAAGTAGCACTATTTTCATAGAATACTATTTAAATATTTTAATAGAAACTTGTAATTTTTTCTTTGTGTTTCTATGAGGAGCATTTTTTTAGTGGCAACCTAAGAGTGCTATGTTAGTGATATGTTGGTGATAGGAAGATAATTTTATACATTTCATGTTTAAGAGTTTCACTGCCTTAAGATAGAGTAACAGACCATTCTAAACTATTGCCCAGCAACCCTGGGTCTCCCTTAACTCAGATTTACAGGCTTCCCATCATTGCACTTGCCTTCACAGCTAATGCATTCATGGCTAATGCAGTCCTTAGAAAGGTGTATTCTTCTGTCACAGACTTAACTTCCACCAGTAGAGAATCGTTATCACTATGTCAAATTATTTATTATGTTGCTCTTGCTCAGAGTGGCTACATCTCAGTTTGGGTTCTCATTTATGAAGGAGTATTTCTTAGAGATTTTTGTGGTCTGCCATCAATATTTTTAACAACCTTCCTCTTCTCTCTTACCCGTTTAAATTATAAAGCATCTTAGAATAATTCTATGCCTCCAGATGTTTTGGAAATCATTATTTATTTATAATTGGACTTTCAGTTTATTTTTTTCCTGACTTCACACTACACTGAATATATAGCCAAAGGAGTTTGACTGTTGTTCTTTTCCTAAGCTGCTTGGAACTCACCTTTTCCTTATTCAGCCTTCCATTAACTTAACAAAATCCCTGAAGCAAACCATTTGTAAAGAGAAAAGTTGACTTTGCCTCACGGTTTTGGGATATGCAGTCAATGACTGATTGGCCTCTTCCTTTGACTGTGCTGTGCGGTATACCATTACTGGGGAGAGGTATGGTGGGGCAATCCTGTTCATTTCGTGATGAGGAACTGAAAGAAAGGAAGAGAAAATGACTGGGGTACCAAGTCTCCTAGAGAATATATATCCAAAGAACAGAGAACCTAGAGAGTTGAACCTCCTAAATGTTCTACCACCTCCTAATAACGACATGGGATTTTAGCAAATGTGTATGCTGGGAACTGGAAATCCAAATCTATAAGCAATTCAGGCATTAGTATTAATATTCATTTTCAGAAATGGAGTCAAAGTAGCAAGTAAGTTCTCTGAAATGAACTAACTCCAGATAAATTCAAATGCGGTAGGATTTATACAAATGCTATCTAGAATTTTAGGCAAATATATGTCATATATTATAAAAAGTAACCACATATTTTCCACAAAAATTTCATAACTCACTTTTCCCTACATGTGAACATTCATTTCAAAATTATCTTTTAAGAATTTTATACATAAGTATTGGCTTGGTATTAATTCTACCCCTCCCAGTCATCATCCAACTCCTCGATTCCCCCATCACATTCCCTCTCAGTTTCTTTTGCTTTTTTCTGATATTTTAGCTACATATACACACATACATTTATAAACACGCGTATACATCAAATATACATATAAAATGCACTGGGTCTATTTAGTGATGCTCATGCATATCTGTGTTTAGGGATAACCATTGGGAATAAGGAAACCTCTCAAGGAACTGGTCCCACCATTGAGAATAAGGAAATCTCTCAAAGAACTGGTCCCTAAAGAACACTGATTCACCCTTCCTCAGCATCCATTGCTAATCTGCAGCTCTTCATCTTGAGGCAGGTCCATGACATTTTTCCCATCTGCCTTGGCATTTCAGCTGGTTTGGTCATTGGGCAGATATTGTTAGGCTACTGAAGATTTCATTAATGCTGCTTCCCAATCAGTTCTAAAACACATTAATCAGCAGCAGATGTCTTGTTCCTGTGGGTCAAGAATCTTTCTCTCCTCCATTTCGTGATGTTCCCTGGGGCTTATACGAAGAGGTTGCATTATAGATGTGTTGTTTAGAGCTGGGCATTTCATAGTCACCAATTCTCTGTGTTTTATCAGTTGTGGAATTTTGTAGTCTCCATCTTTTGAATAAAAAGATTCTTAAATGAGTGGCAAGAAATAAACTTGAGAGTAATATAAGGATATATATTTAATACAAAGTAGGAAATTATTTTGTTCTAGGGAAGTGACAGAATTGTGTTCTTCTCTGGGGTCTATAACCTCTCCAATCATGTGCTTGGCTATGGTTAAAGTACCACACATAAATTCTCTTCCATTGAGCTGGTCCTAAGTCCAATAGACAGCTGTTGATTTCCCCCAAGATAAAAGTGCCACTACTGCACCAATCAAGATAATTTCCTGGATAATTCATTGTTGTGGTGCTTAAGCTTTACTTCTGAATAGAATCATTGATGAATTTCCTCCCTTGATAGCTTGGATAATATCTTCAAATACTTTGAGACCTAGTCTTCAAAGAAGATGTGTCCAGGTCAATTCCAGCTAAATTGCTCCAAGTACCATTTCCTATATATATGATAACATCAGCGAAAAGGTTTTACCTTCAAGTTCTGGGAGGTAATCAAGGGGTATGTTAGTAGCCAGTATTATTTGGGGAGTCTCTTGAACTACTCTGGTGAACAACTTGAAGGGAGAGTTCCCTTGCCAGGCACTGTGATTCTTCTTATGTAGCTTTCAGCTCCACAGATGCACACATAGATATACAGACACACAGACGCTCACGCGCACGCACGCGCACACACACACACACACACACACACACAAATGTGTATATATATATATATATATATATATTTCAGTAGGCTTACTAAATATATTTCCCTTTGTTTTTTACACCATTTATGCATTATTCATCTCTTTATCCTTTCTCTCACTCTACATAGTTCTCCCTCCTCCCTTCCCAATAATATTGCCCCCATTTCCCCCTTTATACTGTTCTGTTCAATCATCTGCAAATTTCTTGATTTTGTTTTTCCTTACTGTTGAATGGACCGGCATTATATAAATATACCACAGTTTTATTATCCATTCATTGATTGAGGGATATTTATATTGCTCTCATTTTTTAGCCATTGTGCATCAACAAACATGGCTGAGTAATTTTTTATGTAGCAGTGTATTATGATATATGCCATGATTTAGTATAGCTGTATCATACAGTAGATCTAGTTTTAGTTTTCAAAAATTCTTTGTATTAATTTCCACAGTGTCTGCACCAGCTTTCAATCACACCAGCAATGAATGAGTGTTTCCTATTCCCCACATCTGTTTTATAGGACTGTACTCTGATAGACAAACCAGGAAAGATGACTTCTTTTTAAATTTGCTTGCCCCCCACTTTGCATCATCACAAGTATGCTTGTTGACTGTTATGTATGCAAGAAAGGATGGATAGGGAGAGTCATCCATAACTCCCAAACAATCAGTAGGCCCTAGGAGGGATTGAGGGATTATAAAATGAGGACACTGTACTGAGGATCTTTAGACATTTTGTGAGACTGTGGAGAGGACATTATTCACACCTGTGTTGGGACTTTCCAGTGCAGCCCTAGGAGAGGAGCACTGACATTCTTATAAGTAAAGCTTCACTCATTACTTTATAAGTAAGCCCAATAAACTTACTGGTTTCCAGCTTGCAGTTTGGTGAAATCAGACCTTGGTTTGAAGTAGGGACCAAAGAGGAGGTAGCCAGACATGGTTTGTGCCTCCTAGAAGGAATTTGATCTACAGCATCCTTATCAACATTTGCTGCCTTCAGTTTTCTTTGTCTTGAACATCCTGATTTGAGTAAGATGAAAATCTTGGTGATTTTAATTTGCATTTCCCTAGTTACTAAGGATGTTGATCACTTTTTAAGGTATTTCTTAGGCATTAATCATTTTATTTCTTCTTTGAGAAGTCTCTGTTCAAATCCAGAGCCCACTTTTTAATAGATCATGTTTTCTTGACTCTGCTTTTTAAACTTTTGTTCTCATATTTAGTTTCCCAGGAAAAAAAGAAAAACAAAGGAACCAATGATTTATGGAAAATCGGGCTTCTTCTCAGGTTTTGAACTAAGCACAGAGTTAAAGATGACACCCAACAAACAGGTGTGCACAGTGGCTCAGCATGTGCCCAGTGGGCCAACTCCTCAGACTGTTCAAGAACACACAGGAATTTGAATTTTATGAGAACACTACCACAGTATATTTCGTGGCATAATTTTAAAATAATATTTGAGACAAATGAATATTTTGTGAGCATGGACCAGCAGAGTTTTGGAAAGTAGGAACATGCACTGTTATCTTGAACTCCTTAAAACTTCAGTATTATTGTGACATTGGACATGATCTTTACTTTTCTGTGTCTGAGTTGGGCAGATGAACAGAATGCTTCATTCTGGTATTTATTTCTAAATGACAGAAAGCTCATTCATTCTCTACCAGCATATCCTCCTAGAAATTTCTCATTTAATAATCATTCACTAACATATATTTTTCAAATGCATGCTTTTGGTTCATTTTAGACCTTGATGAATTGAACATTTTTATTTTTCCTTCTAATACATTCTACGCCTGATGTTCCATTTTAGTGCATCAATATAAAGGATGGATTAATGACTTTAGTAGAAGACAGGGACATCCATTTACACTGTCCTCATGGGCATTGCAGGCTGCACAGTGCTCTAAATAATTACAAGAGCCCATGCCCAGAGGACATATCAGAAAATGCCAGAAGAACAGTAATGCAGTACAATAATAGTGTTTTAAGCATAACATTCTTACAACTCATCAGATAAATGGCTTAAGATGCATGAAGGATATGAAAATGTGAAGAAACTAATCAGATAATTCAAGCAAAAAATTCAAACAAAGACCTTGAGTATTTTGTTTTGCTTTTGAGCTTAACTATTTGTTGAGATCTTGCTTGTATGGTTTTATTTGGTTATTCCTGGTCAAGAAGGCTTTCAATGTCCTTTCAAAGAACAGCATATCTCCCAGTTTAAATCCTTCTCTACTTCTTACTCTGTAAGCTTGAACAATTCATAAGCTAATTAATTATATTTTCCAAAGTTTTATTTTGTCCTTCACTTCCAGTTGCATAGTAGTTGCTTAATCAATATTTGTGCACACTATCGCAGAAACGTCCATCCATTTTTCATTCTTTCCACCAGACTTCATGCTTATTCCCCCAGTTCTATGCTTACTTCCCCAGTTTTTGTCTGACTGAGTGCATTCTTATAACAGTTCTATGATATTTTAGTATTTATAGCTTTGGGAAATATTTGAATGTCCACTACTGTGAAGCATCTAATCATGTTTCTTTGCTCACAAATCATTTGGCTATTCTAGTTATTTACAATTTGTATGTACTCCAGTTTCCTCCTTATTTCCGTGGGGAAAAAGTCATTGGAATTTTGGTAGGGTTTTTTTTTTTTTTTTTTTTTTTTTTTAGTTTTTATTGATGCTTTGTGCCATTTCATACATTTTTTCCATTATTGATTTTTGGTATTTCCCCTTCCCTCCCCCCCACCCCCACCCTAATCCCAGATCATGCATTCTGCCATAACTGCTACTTTCCTGCATCTTGGCTCTCAGTTTTTTTTTCATTTTTAGCTATAAGTGAATAATCCATGAGTACAAGCATCCTTCATGCAAAACCTATCTGCAGGCTGTTGGTGCCAAAACACCTACAGCCCCACCATCCAGTGGGGGGTGACAGGTTGTTTGTTCAATCAAGTGATCAAATGATGATCCAGACTATCATTGCTGTATTTTTCACCATTCACCCCAATCGCAGGGTTTTTTATAGAATCCATATACCTTAGGTAGCATAGAATTACAATAACAATGTGTGCCTATCACCATTCATCAAAGAAGCTTCTGTTTGCAAAAGACAGAGATTATGAGAAAGTCCCACAGCTAGCCAAATGCAAAGAATGAGACTGCGAGTGGCCTGCCCTAGGTGACATTCCTACAATGTAACTTAGAGAACATTATGGAAGAGGGGAAGGAAACACCGTAAGAGCCTACCAAAAAAAAAAAATAAATAAATAAATAAATAAATAAATAAATAAATAAATAAAATAAACACCTGTTGCTAGTTAATTCTCAACAAAATAGGGGATGTTCACCAATCAAATCTCTACAGTATGGTTCTCTAACACAGTCTGCAGAATTAAAAAAAAAAAACAGTTGATATGGCAAGGTAGATTGGGGAAATGTCATAGGGTCCCACTTCAACATGAAGAGCAACACGCAAGCTACGAAAGCTGAGAAAAATAGAATCAGTTATTGTCCAGAAATTAATGTCCTTAAAGGTTTTGCAATCAAGTAGGCATCCCTAAATACAGGTATTTATGAACACCACTAAATGGATTCAGTGCATTATGCATATATATGACCATATATGAATGTATGTATGTATATTTATGTAGTAATAATAATCAAAGAAGAGGATGAGGAATTGAGAGGAAGTGGATGGACACACAAGGAAGTTGGAGGTCAATTGAGAGGGACAAAAAATGCAAATAAAATATTCATGTATGAAATTTTCAAAAATAAAAACAGTTTACAATAGTATAAATTCTTCAGATCCATAATACGTATCTTTCCATTTGTATGTGCTTTATAATTTCTTCAAGGCTTTGTGGTTTTTAATTGTACAGATGATTCGATTCCTTAGTTAACTTCATTCATAGCTATTATAAATGGCATTTATTACTTAAATTTCTTTCTTAAGTAGAAGTATAACAGTTTTGTGATTGCTAATTTTTATGACATCACTTCACTCAATGTATTTATAAATTCTACAATTTTTTCAATTTTGAAGGACATTTGGTGTGTTTTTTTCTATATATGTTACCATGTCATATTCAGACATGCATAACATTACTTTATCTTTTCCAGTTTATATGACCTTCCTTCATTTAAACTAACCTTTCTTTTCCTTCTTTCTTTCTTTATTTATTTTTCTTCCTCTTTCTCTTTAATAACTGCTCTTTCCAGTATGATATTAATGAAAATCAGTGAAAGTAGATTTGTTGTTTTGTTCTGAATCTTAAAAAAATATTTTCTTTTTTTCAAGTTTTAATATTTTTATTGAAGTTTTGTGCATTCACACAACATTCCAATAAAAAATAAGTGGTAGGTTATACCACTTATTTTCAGACTTTGTAATTTTGGTATATAGGTGGAGGGTATGTATGCCTATTTTACAGTAATATTAAATTAAAGGGGAAAATGTGAATTCTTATACATGTTTTGGAATTAACATACAGTTTATTTTCAGACATCATAATGTTTGTATATGTGTGATGTACATACAGGCATATTTTAGAGCAAAGCAAATTTGAGAGAACAACAACAACAAAAAGACTGGTTCACAGAGCTGACTGAACCAGTAAACTTCTGCCCAAACAATAAATATCTGCATAGAAAAGCTTTTAAAAGACTGAGAAAAAGATGCAAGACATGTATAGCCTTTGGCAGCCCACCCCAGGAGCCGCTGCCCAATGCCATCTGCAGATGGCAGCCATATTTGAGGGCACTTGCAACAGCAACTGTACTTACCAGGGAAGACAGGTTTATTATTCCTGAGAGACCTGTGCCAAGGCTAACCTGCAGGGGGCCCTCCAGATATGCCAGCCACTGCATTAGCTCTGTGGACACCAACCAGGAGAAGATTGGCAGGTTGACTTTACCCACATGGCATCCCACAAAGTAAAAAAGAAAAGAAAGAAAGAAAGAAAGAAAGAAAGAAAGAAAGAAAGAAAGAAAGAAAGAAAGAAAGAAAGAAACAACTTCTGATACCTCCTAATTCTAGTTGATACATTCACAGGGTGGACCAAGTTCAGCTGCTGTTGTAAGTGCCCTGAAACATGGCTGCCATCTGCAGACAGTGGGGTCAAGCTGTTTGGAGAGAAACTCCACTGCCTGGTGTGAGGGCCCAATGGGTTGGGTTAAGGCCCATGTTGGCTACTTCCAAATTTTTTCTCTAAATATGTGGAAAGGGTGTGAAGATTCCAAGAGAGCCCAAGTAGGGGCTCTGTCAGTAGGGTGTGACAAAGGAGGGTGTCCCTAAGGAGCGGGGGGTGGGGGGGTGGGAGGCAGGGCTCTTGAAACATACCGGGGCCTGCAGGTGGTGAGAGGCATTTACTGGAGTGGGAATGTCCCAGACCTGAGGATCCACAGGATTAGGGAGAGCAGAGGCTGGACCATCCAGGATGGGGACCTGGGAGACTATTATAAGCAAAAGACGGTAAGAGTCTAGAGAGTGTGTGAAGAAAAGAGACAGGGTTGTGTGGAAATGACTGAGGATGTCAAGGTCCAGAAGGGGTACTGGACAGACAGATGTGACTAAAACCGAATGGATGAAAAAAAATCTGAGAGGACACAGGAGACAGAAGAGAGGTAAAGTACCTAGCAGGAAAGAAGGGGTCCTGTCCACTTCCATGACAGAAATTGACAAGGGAATTATAGGGACTGAATAAGAGGTCAGTGCAGAAAGGTAGGCCTGCTGTCCAACAGGAAGGAGATGGACTTAACCCTACCTGGAACATTAGTCTGGGCTCCACAAGGGTCAGTCAGATCTATGAATCTGGCCGCCATGCCATCATTCTCCTCCAGGTCCAGGCACTCAGAGGACAGAGGGAGTTGGGCTGCCTGGATCAATGGAGCTGGACAATAGTGATGTGACTCAGAGGATAAGCCCACACATGGTAACTCAAACTGCCAATGGCCAGGCTGCCAGCAGAAATAGCACAGCATGGTCGATGGCCTGGGGTGTGAGCAGTTCCTAGCCCAGTGATCTCCTTTGCTACACTTGAAGCAGGCTTCTGGCAGAAAGAAATTAAGCTGGTCCCCTGAGGAATGGGGCTTGATGGAGCCCTGCGTGTCCCACTGTGGGAATGCTGTTGGCCTCAGGGCAGCTATCAGGGATTAGAGATGAAGCATAGACTTTTGCTGTAGCCAAGCATCTTGGGAGCAATCAGCTGCCTCTTCTCAGCCATTAAATACTTTAAAAGACATTTTCTTCAAATCCTGAACAGGAGTCTGGGGACTGTCCTTGGTCTTTTTAATTTTTTTTTTTCTTTTCATATCTGGAAAAGACTGAGAGATAACGTGAGAAGCTAAGACTGTGGTCAATGTTGGGGAGGCAGGGTCGGGTCAAGGCAAGATTTAAGTATGGTTTTTCTTAATATAAATTCTGAGTTGCAGAAAGAAAAGGGGGGGGAGTATTTTCACATACCTACAACAGACAGGAAATAGATTTAAATCAAGCTCACTAAAATTGGCTTCATTTGGACTGCCCCATGTGATCCCCAGAAGTAAAACCTAATCTTACTGTCCATGGGTTGCACACTACTGAGAATCTCCATCTGTGGAATAAGGATATAATAATTATTTTTGCTGATGGTAGTTTATAAAGGTTGTACTGAGAAGAAGCACATATATGGAAATGCTTTCATTCAGAGGAAACACCTTACAATGTAGATGTCATTTACAGCATTCAGCCCCAACTAGTTTTCTTGCATTCCCAAGGCTGATGCGGCCAAACTGGCCATTGCAATTTCTGTATCATGCTGCAACAAGTGATGGAAAACAGAATTATATATGGTTTCATCTAGAAAGAAGCTAAAGAATGAGGTGAAAGGAGACATTCAGTCCTACTGAGGCAATACAAAACAAAGATAATTCAGCAATTCACAATACCAAAAGCTTGAGGTTAAGTACAAGAGAATAGTATTCAGAAACCTAGAATGAGAGAGGAGGGCACAAACACAACATACAGTGTTGGGGGAAACCTGTGTTGGCCGTAGTGTAAGCCAGGATAGCAGCTCATAGATAATAAAAATATCTTAAAACAGTTAGTTTGGAAGAAACACCCTACATAATTTGGAGATTGAATTCAGTCTAACAGATAACTTAAGGAACCCAGGTTCATTTTGGCCTTTGAGTATAATAGGTTTTGTGCACAATACAGGATGAAAGAATCTTGAAGTGGCCACTTTTTGACAGACACATGACAGACATATGAAACAGTTAACACACACACATGAAACAGTTTACACATAGACAGCTTGGACAAAAATACTTAATTTCAAAATATACTGATCAGTTATACTTTGGTTTAGGCACAGTTAATATACCAGGGGCCCAGGTTTAACCATGGGAGCCTGGCTCACAGTAGTAAAAGCTTGCCGAAGGCCATGTTAGTCTGGATGGGGCTGGTGCTAAGACAGCAGATCGGGCACATGAAGCATGGGCACACTCTGTCTCTAACAGGTGTTGGGTTTACCTACTAATTTCATGAAAATAAATGTATTGTTAGTGGAAAAGTCAAAGTCCTTTCCCTAAGGAAAAGCAGCTGGATAAAATTCTGCTGCCTGAGTCAGTTCCTGAAACCAGCAGGGACAGGGTGTGGTGGACACGACTTCTTAATCTCAGATACAGAGGCTTGTATCCAGAACAGAAAGAAAAAATGGGTTTCTGAATAAAATGGGATTTATGAAGAAAACCAATGAAGTAAGAAGGCCTGGTCAAAATGCCAAAATCTGAAATAATCCTTTAAATATGGGTAAAAGTCATGTAAACAGAATAAAAACCTAAAACATAAACGGCATTTGTTAAAAGCTAGTAGAAAAACATTAACTATATCCATAAAAAAGTTAAAATGGAAAAACGATTGTAATTAGAAACAGATGAAAACATGGTGATAAAATTGTAAAGCTCCAATAGTGGAGATTTTAGGATTATTTTGTTAATCTGACATAAAAAAAAAAAAAAACATTCAATTTGTTAAATGCCTCCATGCCCTGTCCTCAGATCAAAATGGTGACTGTGTCAATTTAAATCAGGCATAGGAATGGCCAAGAAGGAAAGATAAGGCAAGGGGTGGGGTCGGGGGAGGGAGGTGAAGAACCAGAGAGCAGATCCCCGAAAGTCTGCACGTAGCCAGTTTAGAAAAAAAAAAAAAAACAATGTGTCTCGTTAGGCTTTGACCCAGAGTTGCCCATCTCTAAGCCTGTAGATCATGGGTGCAGAAATGAGTCCTCTAATGTACCCCACGACCTGGCAGTAGTGTAGGCATGGGGTGGACTCGGGATGAAAGTCTTCAATCCAGCAAGGCCCCTCGCAACAAAGCCTGACTCTGCATTCCTCCCCCAAAACAGGAAGTGGACCCTGGGTGCACTGGACTAAGGTCCCTGAGCATCTGTGGGCCTTGGGCCCCTAGGCTGAGGAAAGAGCTTGTCCTGGCATTGCAACGACTTTCAGACAGGGGCTCTGGACAGCAGAAATGAGGCAACAGGAAACAGACTTACCCAAGTCAGAAGTGGTATTACACTTTCCCCATAGAGCCACCAAAATAATAGGTTTCTGACACTAATAGGCTGAATCAGTCTGAATTAAAAGTAAACAAAGGCAAGCTTATGGTCTGGAAAATATGCTCTCTCTGGTGTATCCATGGCCATTTGGGGTGAAAGACCATGGGAAAGTATGTGTCTGGGACAGACAAAGGACATTTTATAGGTCAGGGAAGAGGAGACGGTGATGTGTTGGAATCTGGCCAATTACGGCAAGTCAGGGGCCTGAAGATAGGTCTCAGATCTGGAGGTCTCATGGGAATCCGAAACTAGGTATTGTCTCCACCTAGTGATTTGCACAGGCTTTTCTCCCGTGATTTTACAAACATGACTGCTGATTGCAAAAGGAGAAGAGGGACCTTCAGTCTAGGCCATCTTGACTTTTCATCCCAAATCCCGACGTAACAGTTATCAATGGGAAGAAGTCCATTGTGGAAATGTTACACACTATCATCAGCCGCTCCTCAACTGAGAGATATTTAGGTGGTTTCTACGTTTTAGTTATTGTGAAAAGAGCAGCAAGAAACATGGATATACAGGCTTGTCAACAATAGGATGAATCATTTGGGTGTATTCCAGAGAGTGGTATAGCTGGATCAGATGGATACATTTCCAGTTTTTTAAGAGTTCTCCACAGCCTTTTCCATAATGGTTGCACAAGTTTGCATTCCCACTAACAGTGAATACATATTCCTCTTTCCCCACATCCTCTCCAGCATTTGCTGCCTTTTGTTCTCTTGCTCTTAGCTAGTCTGACTGGAATAAGATGAAATCTTAAAGTAGAATTTATAGGATTTCATAAATGACTACTGTGTTTACATAATTTATGCCCTCATCTCTTCACTTTGCATCTCTTCCTTTATCATATATATCCTTATCAACTCACTATCAAATTTGTGACTACTTCCTTATTATTGTTACATACACATACATATATGCAACTTATATACAGCATATATACTGATTCCATTTAGTGTTGTTGTATTCCCACACCTACACATAACCAATGACTTCTGGAAGAGAATAACTTTTCTCCAGCCCATGTTCCCTAATATGTTGTCCAATCCCAAGTGATCAGCCTTAAACAAACGCACATGTGAACACCTCTAAATGGATATTTTTTTTGCAACAAACTCCCCTCTCAAGTTTGCTTTTTTTCCTTTTTTTTCCATTTTTTATTGATGTTTTGTGTATTTCATACATCATTTCTCAATTCAGTTCAGTCATATTCCCCTTTCCCTTCCCCCCACCCCACCCCACCCGAGACCATGCATTCTCCCATAACTGTCTTGCATCTTTCTCTCAGTCTTATTTTTATGCTTAGGAACTCACATTTTCCTCCATTAAATTTATGTTACTCTAAAATGCAGATACATATTCTTCACCCATATGCAGTAATTACAGAGTCCGTGAATAATTTTTGGGTGGATTCTAGAGCCCGTGGAGAGATTCACATTATACCAATATAGTTGCTTTCAGATAAACAAAAATATAACAATAATGTCATTCGGCTTGTCTTTACTCTGGGGGATTTGGTGCTAGCATCCACAAATGAGGGAAACCATTCTCCATTTGTCTTTCTGGAACTGTGTTACTTCACTCAGCATAATGGCTTCAAGCTCCATCCATTTACCTGCAAAGTTCTTAATGCCATTTTTCTTTACTGCTGAATAGTATTCCATTGTGTAGATGTACCACATTATTGTCATCCACTTGTCTGTTGAGGGTCATTTGGGGTGGTTCCGGCTCTTTGCTATTGTGAAGAGAGCTGCAATAAACATGGATGTGCATGTATCTTTGCGTAGGATGAGTCTTGGGGGTATATTCCCAGGAGTGGTATGACTGGGCCAGGTGGTAGGCTCATTCCCAGTCTTTTAAGGGTTTTCCACACTGCTTTCCATAGGGATTGTACAAGTTTACATTCCCATCAGCAGTGGATGAGTGTTCCCTTTTCCTGACGACCTCTCCAACATCTGTTGTCTTTTGTTTTCTTGATCTTAGCTGGTCGTATTGGAGTGAGATGATATCTGAGAGTGGTTTTAATTTGCATTTCCTTAATAATTAATGACATTAAAGACTTTTTAAGATGTTTCTCAGCCATCTTTACTTCCTTACTGGTGAAGTCTCTGTTCAGCTCTTTACTCCATCTTTTTAGTAAAGTGTGAGGCTACAAAATTAACCTAATAAAATCAGTAGCCTTTCTTTACACCAACAATAAACAAGTGGATAAGGAATATAAGAAGAACTTCCCACTCACAATAGCCTCAAAAATAATAAGAAACCTGGGAGCAAACCTAACTAAAGATACCAAAGAATTCTACAACAAAAAATTTAAACCCCTGAAGAAGGAGATTGAAAATGACATCGAAAGATGGAAAGACCTCCCATGCTCATGAATTGGGAAAACTAACATAGTAAAAATGTCCATTTTACACAAATTGATATACAGTTTCAATGCAATCCCAATCAAAATCCCTATGAGCTTCTTCAGAGACTTGGAAAAAAAAATCCTTAAATTCATATGGAAAAACAAAAGCCTCAATTAGCTAAGGCAACCCTGAGTAAAAATGCAATACAGGGGGGATTGTCCTACCAGACTTCAAAGTATATTACTGGGACATAGTCATAAAGACAGCCTGATACTGGCAAAAACAGACCTGTTGACCAATGGAACAAAATTGAAGATCCAAACTTGAGCTCATACAATTTCAGCCACCTCTTATTTGACAAAGGGGCAAAAAACCCCTCAGTGGAGGAAGGATAGCATCTTCAGCAAATGGTGCTGGCAAAATTGGATCATCATTTGTAGAAGAACAAAATTAAACCCCTACCTCTCACGCTGTACAAAAATCAACTCCAAGTGGATCAAAGATCTCAATGTGAAGCCCAAAACCCTGAAGGTGATAGAAGAAAAAGTTGTCAACAACCTATAAGACACAGGTGTAGGAAAAGACTTTCTAAATCAGACAGCAGCTGCATAGTAAGTAAGGTCAAAAATCAACAAATGGGACCTCATAAAACTCAAAAGCTTCTGTACAGCAAAAGAAACAATCAAGGAGGAGAAGAGAAAACCCACAGAGTGGGAGGAAATCTTTACCAGTGATACATCTGATAGAGCATTGACATCAAGAATATATAAACTACTCAAAAAAACAAAGAAGTAAGAAGACAAATGACTTACTCAAGTTTGCTTTCAACCTGATCCCAGCAGGATTTCCTTTGTTGTTATTTTTGTAAAGTTCTAGACATTTAAATTTTTCTTTTATTTTTGGCCATTACTCATTGGTCAGTTAATAGATTTAAATTCAGTTCATACTTTCATGAATTTTCCATTCTACTTGTTTTCTATATCCGTTGAAGTCTAAAAAGATAACATGTTTGGATTTGGATTTTTTTTCTTTTACTGCATTGAAAGCTGATTGTGGCCAAATATGTGCTCTCTCCTGGAAAACGTTATATGATCTGATGAGATTTGTGGGTAGCTTGCTGACTGTTAGGTTCATCAGCTCCACAAAATTGTTCAACTTTGGTGTTTCTTTTTTTTTAATATGTTTTATTTATTTTATTTTATTTTATGTATATGAGTATACTGTCTGAATGTAGGTAGGTGCACTGATGTTAGGCAATGCTGTGGAAGTCAGAAGAGGTTGTGACAGTTTTTAGCCACCATGTGGTGCTGGGTATTGAACCAGGGTCCTCTGTAAGAGCAGTTGGTGCCCTTAACCACTGAGCCATCTCTCCAGCCCCTGGTGCTTCTTTTTTACTGTTTGATTTTATGTTTGGATGATTTCTTCGTTGAGGAGAATGAATTGCTTAAGATTCTTATTTCATTACAATCTATTCCTTAATTTGCCTATTATATTTGAGCTGTCCCATGTTGAATATATGCCTATTATTGTTGTATCTTCTTGCTGAATGAACTTTTTTATCAATATTTAGTGACCTTAATTTTATCCTGTAATAGTTTTTAATTTTTCTTTAGCAATATGAACATAACAAATGATGCTCATTATTTTCTTTCTAGTTTCATGGCATATGTTTTTCCAGTCCTTCTTTTTAGACTATGGTTTCTAAGGCTCAACCACTTACACTCAAGGCCAACATTTTATTATCTAAATTTTCTTCTGGTTCATAACCTTTCGACTGAGAAGTCTGATAAGCTTTCCCTTATAAAGAACTTGAGTGGCTGGAGAGATGGCCTAGTGGTTAACAGTGCTGACTGCTCTGGCAGAGGACCCGGGTTCAATCTCCAGCACCCAAATGGTGGCTGAGAACCGTCTATAACTCCGAATCCAGGAGAACTCCAGGTCCAGGGGAGTCAGACACCCTCTTCTGACCTCCGTGGCATTTCACAACACGGGTGCACAAACCTACATACACACAGTACATTCATACACATAAAAAATAAATAAAAATAAAAATAAATTTTAAAAAAAGAAATTGAGGGTTTTTCTTTAGGCTTCTTTTTAAAAATACATTTTATCTTATCTGTATGAATGTACTGCCTACGTGTAGGCAGGTACACTCAGATCATGCAATACCTGTGGAGGTCAGAACAAAGTGTCAGATCCCCTAGACCTGGCATTACAGAAGGTTGCTAGCTGACCTGGGAATGCTGGGAACTGAATCCAGGTCTTCTGCAAGAATAGCCAGTGTTCTTAATCACTGAAACATCACTCCAAACCTTCTTCAGAATTCTTTGACTTGCACTTTTCATATTATTTTATGGGTTGCATGTGTGGTACACAGGCATGGGTGCACATATATGCTCCTCCATATGGAGACCTGAGACTGGTGACAAGCAAATTCCTTAATTGTTCTCCACTTTATATATTTTCTTATTTTTTTATTGATGCTTTGTGTATTTCATACATCATTTTCCAATTCAGTTCAGGCATATTTCCCTTTCCCTTCCCCCCACCCCACCCCATCCCAGATCACGCATTCTGCCATAACTGTCCTGCATCTTTCTCTCAGTTTTTTTGCATTTTTTAGCAATAAGTGACAATTTATGAGTACAAGCATCCTTCATGTAAAACCAATTTGCAGGCAGTTGTGCACAAACCCACACAGCCCATGGATCCCACCATCCAGCGGGGTGGGGCTTCTGTGTTCAATCAAGTTGATCAAACGATTTTGCTGTAGTTTCACCATTCACCCCAATCACAGCCCTTACATTCTACCATGCCCCCTCTTCTGCAGATTGTTCCCTAGGCTTAGAAAAGGGGCACAGGTGGATGAGAAGCAAAACATTCTACTTTCTTTGGAGCTGTTGTCTTTGACTCTGGTCAATTCTGGCTGTTTCCTTTCATGGGCTGACAGTTTGTCCAGGAATAACCTTTCGAAACCTACTAATGAAGCACAAGCAATTAGATATATAGGTATTTAAACAGTACTAATAGTTATGGTAGGTTACTTTGGTGTAGACACAGATGTTTGGATGGTATGTTAATCCATGAATTACATTTTTTTTCCTGTTAAATATGACAGGGTCTTACTGTGGCTTATAACATCTCCTAACCATTAGAGGATGTAAGCTTGTGGCATCAGCTGTGGGTTATTCCTCCAAGGAGAGAGCCAATAGCCAATTAGATTTGGGATATACAGGCATAGGGCTGCCTCTGCTGCACAATATTTCCTGGAAGGTGAGGTGTAGCTGGTACTGACGGAGTCTTGCTTGACTCAAGGAGACCCATATTTGCTTTATTGGTTTAGTGGCCTTTGGTAACTCTCTGGTATTCCAGAGGATATCTGTACACTTGCATATGTGGTCTCAATAAATCTTTCCCATGTTAACATCAGGTCTTTGACAGCAGGGCCTTATTGCCTCTCTTCTTGCAGGTATCCCAGTTTAGAGGCAAGAAGCCTTTACCTTTTGTGGGGGCTTGGATCCCCTGGCCAACATCTCCTTGGTAGACTAATCCATTGCTGATGTCAGAGCTCCTGTATTAATATATTTTGCTTAAGTGCATAGCTTAAGGAAACTTTAGTATTATATTTGGTTCTGAATAGAGAATAATCCTTTTCACAGTTCCTATGTCTATTAGTCAATTAAAGAAGGCAGTTTTACTGGTTTTATAAGAGATTACCTCTATAATAGTCTCCAATTTACAGTTGGAGAATGACCTCATCATCATATTTCTCCTTGTTCTATGAGGGGGAGGTAAGAAAGTCTCTCGTATTAGAACCTTTGAGGCACCTAGAAGGTAAGTTTCATTAGGACTCATTATAAATAGTTACAAGTAGGATCCACAGAGGGGTTTGATGTTTGTAGCAATCTGAGGCTTTTCTTCCTTTCAATGTTCAGACAGTTGTTGTGGACAACAGCAATTTATATCTCCATTTAACTCAGATGCATTACCGTTTTTATAAGAGCCTATAAACCAACATTGTTTAATAGACACATATTTACTTTTACTAAGTCCTAAAACACCATGTCCACATTTGTTTTACATAAAATCTGTATAACAATAACTTTGGGATTGGCACATACAAATGTTCTCTATAATTTCTCTGTTGTACAGTATCCACCTTGTAGCATTCTCTTTCACGTATAAGATGATTTAACGTAAAAATTAAGTTTGCTTCCCAAGTTAATCCGCTTTATATTTTGAGGCTAGCAGGGATTCTCACTGAGTTTCAACCACAGCTTGTCTTTGTGGCCAGTCCTTTGAGGCAGCTCATTCTGGAGGTTGCCTGTCTCCATTTCCCATGAACTGGGATTATTGGTAAGCAAAAGGCATGCGCAGTTTTTTTGTGTTTTCTTTGTATCTGACCTCATGTTCTCATGCTTACAAGGCAAATTCTTTATCTGTTGAGCTGCTTCCTCATCATACTTTGAACATTTTGTCTACAGTATGTGGTGGTGATGCTCTATTGTGGAAAACCTAGTGGGTTCTTTGAGTTTCTTTTTTTTTTTTTTTTTTTTTACAGGATAACTTGCCTTACTTTGAATATACTGATAACGCTTGAGAAAGCAGGTCCTGTAGGCTGGTTTAATGCATGAAGGGTTTAATTAACTATAATCACATGATTATAGGGCTTGTTCTTCTCTCTGTTAGTTTTTCTAACATTTTTCCTCCTGAAAAAAAATTGTTTTTGAGCATATCCAACTATCTCTGACTAATTTGTTAAAGAAAATACACCTAAATAACAACCAATATTCTTAAATTTTGCGTTCATGTGTGATATTAGGAAGACGGTTGGCACATAAGAGATCATACCAGTGATTTCACGAGACTTTTCCACATAATTACCAACAAACTTAGGCCTCATATTTGCTGTAGAGAACAAGAATGCTGGACTCATTTTCTGCCTACATCTTGCTGTTTGCTTCCCAGTAAATTTTTACGCTTATGTTTAAAAATGAACCACCAAATCTACACAAAAATAGTAAATACATTGTGCATCTTCAGTAATAAAAATTACCTACTAACTTCTCAATAATAAAGATTTGTTGTTACCTATTAATCACTTCACTTTCCCTGATTTTCTTTAAGGAAGAATAGTTATATTTTGTCAGTGTCAGTGCAGTTACATTAAATCCTGTGTCATAAATTTGATTACAAAATCTCATACATCATAGGTGCCATTTTCAATATTGTTACACTATTGCTGATAAGATATCACTTTATTTTCATAGGAAATAAAATACCATATGATTAAATGAACCACAAATTGCCCATTGTATGGTGATTCATATTTCCAAAACTTTTGTTATTTCTAAATAGTTTCCCAAGATTCAGTTGTCATTGGAGTTACAAATATAGGTATATCTGTGGCTCTTCTTTCTTCACGAATACCCATCAAAGTAGTAATTTTCTTTCTTTGATATTTAACAATACCCAACACTTAGCATTGTATAATTTATCTTATTAACAATATCATATCATATGACTTAATGAAGTTATTTTCTGAATTATAAAATAAGACACTAGACCAAAGAAATTATATTATCCTCTTTGATAGTCATAGAGGTCACATTTGATAAAGCTAACTTAAAGGTAATCTGTTTCTAGCACTTATTCATACTAATCATTTTTCAATTATTTAATTGAAAATTTTGCATTGAGTATTAAATAGGCATATTCAAGTGTTTGTATGATTCATGAGTACTTTGTACAGATTCATATAAAATTATGAAGTTATTTAACACATATTAAAGAGCTTACAAAGTTTAGTGTTAAAGCATTTGTGGATATTAATATATTTGATATAGATATGCATACATTTGCTTACAGTTATATTCATATATGCATGTATGGATACATTTATACATTTGTCATAGCCATATGTTTTTACATTGATTGCTTTATTTAGAGTTAAATTCCATAATATTTTCCTACATTCATAAAAGTGTATGCTTTTATGTACAAAGCTACACATGTGTATATGTATATATATATATATATATATATATATGAACATAATAATTAACAGTTATATATGTGTTTCCAAGGCTTTATATACATTATATATATATATATATATATATATATATGTGTGTGTATATATGATGTACAGAAAAGTGTATATTTTAAAAACATCTTATGAAAAGTGTTTCAAACAATTCATGCATCTTGCTGATCCACAGGCAATGGCCTTAGGGTTTGTAATGAATTCAGATCTCAGTGTTATGGATATTACTTTGTTTTCATTCCTTACAAATATGTTGTAAAAGGAAAACAGAAAAGTAAAACATACATACCAACTATGATTGAACTTAGGTCTACACAAAGTATTCAATTTGAAAATATAGATCAATTTTCATTTGCATAAGTAAGCTTATAGTAATCAGAGAGCTAAATGTATACAGTAGTAAAGTCTGTAGTTGGTTCTATGATAAATAGGGGAGAAATGGTTTAATAGCAAAAGCCATAATTATCCACAGTGCTCAGTTTACAATTAGTTTTCTTTGACATTTATAGTCATAAATGCCAACTTTAATCATGTTTTCAGGTTGAATTAAGCCTTGCCAATGCTGGGAAAGATCTAATCCTCTTTCTTTCCTACTCATAATGAAATAATAATGTAAATTCACTACATTGATGGGACAACCCACATGAATTTATTATAGGCTTGGAGAAGTCTCTTGAAAGGGATAAATTCTTTCTGGGTACAGACTTGAGGTAATTCAAACCAGACAAGAAAAAAAAAAAATGGAGCTGTCATCAGAGGCCAGGATATGGAATGGATTTAATTTGTGTGAATAGGCTTTTTGATAAGTATAACAGAGCTAAGCTCTCTCTCTCTCTCTAGTTGGGAAATATTACTGTTGTCAATTTACAAATCTGGATGAACAAAATTTATTTGTGAGGACGAAGGCCATTTCCAAAACCCATCACATGGAACTATTCAGATCACTCTAATAGAACACTTCACTTCAGGCCTAGTGAACAGTTCTAATTGAGGGAGTGAATTCAGCAATTCCAGTTGACTGGCTCCAATTGCCATTCATATTTCCAACTGTTGTTAGAGTATACATTTTAGTATTTTAGATTACAGTTGACATATCAATTAAATAGACATAATTCCCTTTCCTTTTTTTAGAACATGTATATTAATTTAATATTATCTAAAATTTTGGGAATCTTTTTTAATTTTTTATTTATTTATATTTTTATGTGTATGAATGTATTGTCTGCATGTAGGTCTGTGCACCCATGTCGTGCAATGCTGCAGAGGTCATGGCCTAGCGGTTAAGAGTGCCAACCGCTCTTGCAGAGGACCCAGGTTCGAGCCCCAGCACCCATATGGCGGCTGAGAACCGTCTGTAACTCCAATTCCAGGGGAATCTTTCTAAACCAACCAAAGGAACCACAATAAAATACGGTTTAGAAATCAATAATAAAAATACAATCCTACATCATGTCAACACGCAGGGAACCAAACTCTGACTGTTATATATGTTTCAATGTAATGAAATCCATGTTACTTGGTTTATACATATTTCTTTTCTCCAGAGGCTACATGACAATTTTAACTTATTTCTTAAATTTCTTATGCCAACAACACTGAAATAAATACATGGAAACATTATGTTATTTACATAATATAGGTGATTAATTTGACATATTGATTAGTTATGGATTTTGGCTTGATTAGGCATAAAAATAAAAAAAATTAAAATTTAGATATTCAGGCCAGGTGTGGTGGTGCACGTTTTTAATCTCAGCACTTGGGAAGTCGAAGCAGATGGATCTCTGTGAGTTCAAGGCCACCCTGGTCTACACAGAGAGTTCCAGAACAGCTGGGGCCTCAAGGAAGCCTTGTCTCAAAAATGCCAAAAATAAAAATTTAGATATTCAAGTAAGAAATATTTGTTTTCTTGAATCTCTTTTTTTATTCTTTTAATTTATTCCTTACCTTTCATTATACAGATAGATAGATGATAGATAGATAGATAGATAGATAGATAGATAGATAGATAGATAGAGATAGATAGATGATGATAGATAGATCTAGATAGATAGATAGATAGATAGATAGATAGATAGATAGATAGATAGATGATAGATTTGTGTATCTATGTATGTGTTTTTGCATATGTATTAATTTCAAAATATCAGGTAAGTCTTTCAAGGAGCTGTTTTATTTATTTTAAAATATTAGTTTACTTGTCTTTCCTTCCTCCCTCTTCCTCTAAGAATCTTTCAAAGACTATTAAAATCACTATTTTGTAAGCTTAAATCAACATATACACATATATGTGTGTTATTTAAACGGAGTTACAGCATATGGGGTAGGAATACACCCCTCAAGGGCAATAAAGTAACAAAAACCCTGTATCAGGCACAGAAAACATCTCCTTGAGTTATTGTGTAAGGTAGTTCAAGAAACTCCCCAAATGTAGGTTATTTCCATTCACCTTGGTTGCCTCTTAGGACTTTAAGGTGCCAGCCTATTTTTATAGATATCACATACACTTAAGAGGCATATGGAGGAATCCATCTGAAACTTATTTGGAAGACTCCTCCCTAAACTAGTTCTCATAGAATCAGAAAGCACTATGCAGCATGACAAAAGTAAAAAAGCAATCAAGAGTCCTACTCAACTACAAAGCCTATGAACCACAATGACCAGCCTGGCAAGATAACCCCAATGATGCAGTAGTGGCACTTTTAACTTTGGGGCAGAAAATAACTGTCTATTTGGATTTGGGGCCCACTGAGTAGAACAGATTTTTTTCGCTTGGAACTTTGAACCTAGCAAATATCCATTACTAGAAAGGTCATAGACCAGAGGAGAGTTTATTACCATTTTCCTAAGACAATAAAACATCTAAGTGTTTCTAAATGCTTATTTTTATACCCACAAATAAGTGGGTTTTTTTCTTTTTCTTTTTCTTTTTTTTTTTTTTTTTTTTTTTTTTTTTTTTTTTACAGGGTCTTTTTTAGTACCAGCTGTCCTGGAGCTCACTCTGTAGACCAAGGCCTTGAACTTACAGAGATCCGCCTACCTCTGCCTCCTGAGTGCTGGGATTAAAGGCCTGGCATAAGTGTTGTTCTTTTTTTTTAATTTATTTATTTATTTTTTATGTGTATGAGTGTACTGTCTGCATGTAGGTTTGTGCACCCGTGTCGTGCAATGCCGCGGAGGTCGGAAGAGGGTCTCAGATTCCCCTGGAACTGGAGTTCTCCTGGAATTGGAGTTACAGACGGTTCTCAGCCTCCATGTGGGTGCTGGGGATCCAACCCAGGTCGTATGCAAGAGCAGCCAGTGCGCTTAACCGTTAGGCTATCTCTCCAGCCCCATAGGTGTTGTTTTTAACCTCATCAAAGAAGCTTATTTTTTTTTCCAATGGATTGAGAACTCACAAAAGGGCACAATTGGTCAAAAATCAGAGACTAAGTGACCATGAAGTGCCCATCCTCAATTGATATATATACAATCTAACACTGAAGGCTCAGAGAACATTGCTGAAGAGGGTCCAGAAAGATCGTAAGAACCAGAAGACTGCCGCTAGGTAGTATTTTCTAAACATGACAGGGAAGCTGCACCTGTGAAATCTCAATGATTGTCTAAACAAGATCTTCATAATGGCAACACCACTGGACACACCAGGAGGGATGGGGAAAATTTCAGAGGTTTTCTTGCCAGATAAAGAGTAGGCAATCAATTACTGATAGAGAGGAAGTTTTCCTCAGGGATGAACTCCCTGATAGATTATTTTACCTAATCTCAAATTATAAGTCCTGAACACACGTACAGAATTTCAATATAGTGGACTCAATAGATTTTACACACACACACACACACACACGCACACACACACACACGTACAAACACACATGCACTTTTGTGTGTGATAAATATATGTATGATAAATATACATAACTAATAATATAATAAATATATGTATGATAAATATATGTAACTATAATAACTAAAGAAGAGGTCATGATTTTGAGGCAGTTGGGGGATCTGGGAGCAGATGGAAGGTGAACCTAGAAAGGGGAAAATGATGTAAATAGAGTACTCAGTACTCATAGGTGAAAGTCTCAAAATATTTTTGTTTTTTCCAATTTTAAATTAGTTTATTATTTATTTCAAAAAAATTCATACATACAAATTCCATTTAAAAGCACGCCATACATGGCAGATTAATTAGCAAACTAAATGTCTTCAAAGGGAAAGAGTAACATTTCATTACTCTGCATTCTTCATAATTTGTCTCATTTCTCATTTTTAAAACCTTTCTGTTTTTCAAATTTGGTATGATACTACTATAACAACAAATGAAGTCACTATCCACAAATAACAACTACTAGGATTAGAGCTAGCCATTCTGTTAAGTTATAACTACAAGGTCTAACTGATCTAAGGAGAAATTTAAAAATTACATGATAATAGATTCATTTAAATATTCTAAATATCAGAAAATAATTCATATAGTACAGAAAAGTGTAAATGCAGGGGAAAACATAATCAGTCACATTTTTTTTTACTTTCTTAACTTTTATTTTATCAGCCAGTACCCACAGGCAATAAACACAAGGAGTAACCATGTGTATCCATATAAAATCAATTAGCAAACATCTGAATACAGTTCTGCTGATGAAATAAAAGTCCAGTCTGTTTTTGTTATGATCTCTCAATTCACCCCCTTCTTTGACCCTTACAATCTGATGCGCCCACCTCTTCCACCAGAATCCCTGGGCTTTGAGATATAAGGAGTAATATGAGGGGAGGGCGGGAGAGACTGAGAGATAGGAAGATCGATTTTTTTCTGAGGTGTCACATCAAACTCTTGAGTCTGTTCAAGTTCTGTTTGCAACGGACTGGTGTCTCATTTAGAACTCTCCTTTTAGTTCTAGTAGTAAAACATAAATAGTAACAATTATTGACCATTATAACAAGTTATGTTATGGGCACAAAGACATATGTTTGGATAGTAGCTTGGTTGGGGCATTATAGCTCTTTGACAAAGCAATGGCTTTCTAATGTGGCTTATAAAGTCTCCTGACACTAGGGGGCGCCAAGGTGGCAGTACCAGCTGTGAGTCCTAACCTCTCCCTGCCCACCCCCTACCCCCAAGTAGCTGGTCAAAATTATTTTCAATGAAATATTTTGACTTTTATAAACAAAAATTTCAAATGCTTTTATTCTGAAAATCAAAGCACTATTCTCCTTTTTAAATGTTATTTTAGTTAATATATAAGATATTGGGTTACCTTTTAATATTTTCTTTTTTTAATTTTATTTATATTGTATGTATATGAATGTACTATTTGCATGTAGGTCAGTGTGCCCGTGTCGTGCAATGCTGTGGAGGTCAGAAGAGGGTGTCGGATTCCCCTGGAACTGGAGTTAAAGATGGTTCTCAGCCGCCATGTGGGTGTGAGGATCGAACCCAGGTCCTCTGCAAGAGCAGTCGGCACTCTTAACCGCTAGACCATCTCTCCAGCCCCACTTTATAATATTTTCATGCACACCCGTGACTCTCTTTTGCACTACACTGCTCATAATATTCATTTTACATACATGGTGAATTACATGATATGCTTTGGTAGCCGTCACACCTATTAATCTCTCTTCCTTTGCTTCCTCTCACTCTTCTTTTCCAAAACAATTCTTTCTGCTTTCATGTATTATTGTTTACTTTTTTCTAGATTACACCTATGAAATAGAACAGATATAATTGTATTTGGGAGTCTATCTTATTAATTTTTATTCATTTATACAGCAATATAGAGCACAGAGGTATTTCATGGTCTTACATCACAAAAAAGTCATGAAATAGATAATCAGATGATAAACTATAAAACAACTGAGTCCATTTGAGTAAACATTTTGAGGTTAACAAGTAAGCAATATTTTCATTGTTCTTTAGTTTGCCTTGCTTCTAAAATTCCTGTTTTGATAAACTGACATTCAGTGCTTCTCCATTTAACAAACCTGCAAATCACATCTTATACCTGCCATGGTCAAACAGCACAATTTGCCCCATGACAGTTGCACAGTTCACATTACAATTACAACTGTAACACTGTGAGCTATTATTGCATCACTAAACTAAGAAAGGATCTACATTATTGCTACCTTATTATAGCTATGAACAATGACTCACAATACAAAGAATGTAATGGCAACCACCATTGAAATGGAAAGAGCAGAAAAGTGAGTGAGTGGGTTTTATTCATGCAAAGGCTCTAAGAAGATGTGGATTTTATGTGGCCAAAATATTACAATGCAAAATTTAGACTAAATTACAATTGATAGAATCAATGCTGCTATATAAAATTAGCAGCATTTGAGATTGTATACCTTTGTAAAAGTGGCTCTAATATTTTTTTATGATTTAAAAATAATTAATGCTCATATTCCAGTAAGATCTGTGGAAATAAAACTCCTGAATTATGTAATTCATATTATTAAGAGAAACTGCTAATGTGTTCTATAAATATATAATTCAAGAGAAATGTGACAACCATTAACATTATCACAGATACTAGTCTATCAGAGATATGCTCTGTCCCACAAATATAGTCAATAATTGCACTAAAACATTCCTAGTATGCAGATAGGTCTAGCAGATGTAAGTTGGGTCCACATAAACTATTTCAAGAAAATAGCTAAAATAATTGTTGCCTAATGTTCTGGATTAAATAGCATGCATTAGAGTTTAATTACTTGGTTTAAAGTTAGCACTTAAATAATATAAGCAATCATAATTTTTACTATTTTCATGCCTGTTAGGTAAGCAGGGTCACTTATAAAGCATTGCTAGCATTTGATGAGTAGGAATAAGAAGAAATAGTAATGCAATTTTAATTTTATTACAAAAGTGGGTCTCATATGACTAATAAATATCAAATCAATAAAAAATATGCTCTGCATCAGGTAATGTTTTTAAAAAAGATTGTCTGACAATCAACTAACTAAAGAGACTCATAATTTGATTCTTACAGTGTGAAAATAAAAACTTCTCTTATTTACATGCTACTCCACAGTGCTCCCTCAATTCACTTTATAGCCTTTTCAATGTATATCAAAGTTTAATGACCTGGGATGTAGAGAGACAGTTGGTGACATATCCAAGTTTCACTTTTAAGCAAATCACCATAAGAAACTGCCATCAGAGAACATGTGTAATGGTAGTATTAGTTTGTAACCTAAAAAATGTAAATTTTGAATTTTTTTTAATTTTGAATTTTTAAATGGCCTAGTCAATTACAAATATGTTTGCCAGCTTAGTACTAGAAGTGATTTTAAAGTCTCCATTGTTCTTTCTATCACGTTTTATTTTATTTTAATAGAGAATAAGAGAACTCTAAGAAATATATTGCTCCACCATCAAAACAATGTTGGCTTTGGCAGGTAGTAAACAAGGGAAAAAGAAGACTGACTTGTGTTAAGGGAACAACTGTTTTTGTCAATATCTACATCCCCAGTATTTTCTATTCTTCAGAAATTCCCATGAATCTTATTTTGTGTGATGATTAAGACTATTACCACTCTTAATATATAGCAATAAACATTAAGCATAGCCTATATTAGTCACTTTTCTGTTGCTGTGATAAAACCACCATGAGCAAGGGAACTTATAAAAGGAAGAGTTTATTTGAGCTGATGATTGACGGTTCCAGGGAATCAGAGTCCATTGTGGTGGGAAGCATGGTGGCCAGGGCTGGAGCAGCACAGGAAACAAGCAGAGAGTGATAGCCTATAACAACATATTCATAAATCTTGACCAAAATGATTGGTTCATGAATAGCCTGGGCAATAGATAGCTAAAACTTTTAAAAATTGTGAAACATATGTGTCTATGCCAAAGTAACCTACCATAACTATTAGTGCTGCTTAAATACCTATATATCTAATTGCTCGTGCTTCATTAGTAGGATCGAAAGGTTACCCCTGGACAAACTGTCAGCCCATGAAAGGAAACAGCCAGAATTGACCAGAGTCCAAGTCAACAGCTCCAGAGAGAATGGACTATTTTACTTCTCATCCACCTGTGCCCCTTTTCTAAGCCTAGGGAACAACCTGCGGAAGAGGGGGCGTGGTAGAATGTAAAGGCTCCGATTGGGGTGAATGGTGAAACTACAGCGATGTAGTCTGGACACTCATTTGATCAACTTGATTGAACAAACAACATGTCACCCCCCACTGGATGGTGGGGCTGTGGGGGTTTGGACACAACAGCCTGTAGATTGGTTTTGCACGAAGGATGCTTGTACTCATGGATTATCACTTATAGCTAAAAAAGGAAAAAAAAAAAAAACAGAGAAAGATGAAAGACAATTATGGCAGAATACATGATCTGGGAGGGGGGGGGGGTGGGGGGGAAGGGAAAGGAAAAAATGCCTGATCTGAATTGGAAAATGATGTACGAAATGCACAAAGCATCAATAAAAAAAAAAAATTAAAAAAAATTGTGAACCTATGGTATTATGACAGACAAACTCTTTTAGCAAGTGTTCTTCCAGTAAAAACATGTGATAACTGATAACTGTCCCATTTCAGGCCACAACAAAGGAAGCAAGGTTGTAGCAGATAGCTTTTAACACTGTCACTGCAGTCCTGAGATCCATCCATTAGTGATCTGCTACTGGAAAACCTTCGTATGTAATATTATCAGAGCCACTCTGAATTTTGCTTGCCTCAGTCACCAATAATACTATTAAGACCCAATTTCATAGAGAATGAGGGCACAAATACTTTTTTTGTAACTGAAGATGAGCAAAATAAATAAACAACAATATAGTTTGCATCCTTGAAATCTCAAATGAAAGAGAATTATTTACATGGAACCTCAGGAAGTACACACCATCGCAAATTAATTTACACAGGGTAAGAACAATGTTTTCAAGTTATATGCATGTTATCCCCCCCCCCAAAAAAAAAACAATGTTAAGCTAGGGGAAAATACAGCAGGTCAGAGAAAACTGGAGATAGGTTATAAATTCAAGAAAAGTTAACTAGAAAAAAGTAAGTGGGTCTGCTGTATTTTCCCCTAGGAACTAGACAAAGGGACTTTGTTGGAGGCAGTCTGCCACAAGGGATGACTATTCTTGAAGAGGATAGCTTGTGTCTGTCTCTCTGCCACTCTCTGTTTTCTGGCTGGGTGAGGAGAGTAGCCTTCTCACCATACTCTAGCTAATGAAACCAGACAATCATCAGCTGCAATCTCTAAATCTGTGAGCCAAGATAGCTCTTCTTTTAATATTTTTATCTGAGATATTTTTCAAGTGAAAAAGCAGATTAGAAGTCCTTATTAGAGTAAATAGGATTAGGAGTCCAAAATAATAGCACATTTTTGAGACAGGTTCTTCCTGTAGTCCCACCTGGCCTGGGACTCACTATGAAGACCAAGATAGCTTCAGTCTTAAATCTATGTCCCTCCTCTTCCCAAGCAACTGGATCTAAGGCATGTTGCACCATGCCCAGGAAAAGCACTTTTATTATATTTTATAGTATCATATGTATATTTTAATATCTACAGAATGGTGAGATGGCAAAAGTGTTCTAAATATGCAAACTTTGAGAAGATGGGAGAGGAATACCTAACATAGAAATCTGCCTCCTTTGTATGCAATTTTGATTCACATCTGTCTCCACATCAAAACTGACAATACTGGAACACTTCTCCCCATATTCACCATGGTAGAGCATACCATGTTCTACAATTTTTCTGAGTATATTTTGTTTCAAAACATGCCATGTACTTAAGGGCTACATGTACATACTAATAAGAATGTCAGCTGTTAATGGAAATGGATTGAAAATTTCACAAAGATATAGGAATAAGCAAAATTTATGTAGCAAGGCCTAAGTTCTTGGAAAATATTGGATCTCTGTATAGGAGAGTTTACTTAATGAAATAAAACTATCCTTGGGCTGGAGAGATGGCCTAGTGGTTAAGAGCGCCGACCGCTCTTACAGAGGACCTGGGTTCTATCCCCAGCACCCACATGGCGGCCGAGAACTGTCTGAAACTCCAATTCCAGGAGAACTCCATTTCCGGGGGAATCTGACACCCTCTTCTGACCTCCGCGGCATTGCACGACACGGGTGCACAAACTTGCATGCAGACAGTACATTGATACGCATTCAGAAATAAATAAATGCCAGGCCTGGTGGCACACGCATTTAATCTTAGCACCTGGGAGGCAGAGACACGTGGATCTCTGTGAATTTGAGGCCAGCCTGGTCTACAGAGTGAGTTCCAGGACAGCCAGAGCTACAGGGAGACTCTGTCTCAAAAAGACCAAAAAAAAAAAAAAAAAAAAAATAAAAAAAAAAAAAAAAAAAAAAAAAAAAAAAAAAAAAAAAGAAAGCTATCCAAGTATAAGAGGTGTGCGATCATTCATATAAATCCTCTCAGGGGATTGATTGTTCCTCTGATAGCTGTTATCAGGTAAAATGAAAAGGTATTATAAATAAGAGTAATCCTCTGTAACCTTTGATTTCATTTCTTGTTTTACTCTGGAAGTGACAATAAATTTTGCAGGTTAAAATAATATTTAATATCATTTCACATTCATATCAAATGTATTATGTGGCGACATTTAAAATTCATACCTAGTTATGGTTAATTCTATTCCAAACTGATGGATATAAAATTGTGAGATGACAAATGAGCTCTTAATATAAACACTTTGAGAAGATGAGAGAGCAGTACCCAGCAGAAAAATTTGCCTCTTTTGTATGCTAATTTGATTCACATCTGCCTCCACTTCAAAACTGGCAATACTGGAACACCGCTCCCCATATCCACTGCCTTTCTAAATATTGTCTGTCAATCACAGTAATGGAGGCTATTGGGAGAATGTTGATGCTTCTGAGAATTAATTTTAGAGAAAAACCTATTGAGATATGGTCCTATTAAACCAGAGCCACGGACATGGCAGACTCACCTTCCCTTTTAGATCCTAGAACAGGATAAAAATACTAGAAATATTTTAGAATTGTTATTTATTAATCCTGCAACTTCTGCATTCATTATTATGAATTAAATAAAAAATATTGCTTTTTTTCTCTCAACTATGTTGTGTATGTAAATAAATTTTAAACAATTTATAAAACATTTTTAATTATGTTTATCCACGATAAGGAAACAATTTTAAATAAAAATATAAATAAGACATTATAACCAGTTCAGATCATATTTGTTGAATGACATTCATAAAGTAATATTTAATCTTTCATAGAATGAGCAGATGACAGCTACAATTCCATTTCAGTTTATAATTAAATCTAATGTGTTTAGATTATACAATGAAGAATTACACCAATAATTTAGACAATTTAACAATATATTTTTCATAGTTCATGAGAAATGTTCTTGTCCATTTATGAATGCTTTATTATGAATTTGCTGCTCTAAAATCAGACATCTTCATAATAAATGAATAGGGGTGCCATGATGAGATTTTATAACTGTCCATTGCCAATTCCACAGAGTGTATACATCTCAGACCTCACATCTATACTAGACATGTTTATCATGCTTGAATTTTGCTAATACATAATACTCTTAGCATGCTTCTGGGTGTATAACATTAAATATGTTTATGTATTCATCTGTTCTGCAGTAAGTTCAAAACCACACATACCTGAACATTGTCCAGATGCTTTGGATATTTTATTGAAAATATGAATATATTTCTATTCACACACAATTGTTATTATCTTAACATGAACCCATATCCTAAACTACTGAATTTTTGTGCCACTGGAAAACTCATAATTTCAGAGGTTTTACTGTGGTTATATGATTTGCTTAGAGTATAAGATTTTAAAATAGCATACTTATAACCTTTCATTCTAGAAACAAATGTGGTTAATATTTTTCAGGGGGGGATGAATATTTGTATTGTATATCCACAGATTCATTTCTCATATGAAGACAAACTTACATCAAAGTGGTTTTCTTTTTTTTTTTTTTCAACGTGGTTTTCTTTTACTTCATACAGAAGACCATTGAAATAATAATAGCATTCTGACAAAGTTTGTGGCATATAGTCTATGTTTGCTTTTTATAAGCATTTTATATTTTATATTTACATACATGAAGTCTCATATTTATTACAATGATGCTTTGTAATTTGACTTTTGAACATTTACTAACAAATTGTGACCACATATTCATGTAAAAAATATAAATTGGGGCTGGAGAGATGACCTAGCGGTTAAGAGCACCAACTGCTCTTGCAGAAGACCAGGGTTTGGGGGCTAGAGAGATGGCCTAGCGGTTAAGAGCGCCGACCGCTCTTACAGAGGACCCGGGTTCGATCCCCAGCACCCACATGGCGGCCGAGAACCGTCTGAAACTCCAATTCCAGGAGAACTCCAGTTCCAGGGGAATCCAAGACCCTCTTCTGACCTCCGTGGCATTGCACGACACGGGTGCACAAACTTGCATGCAGACAGTACATTCATACACATTAAAAAAATTAAATAAAATTTAAAAACAGAAAAATTATGTAAATTCTCCCGTCATCTTGAATGACTCATTACTTTTCTATCCCTCAACTCACACTAATGAAAATTCCTGGAGGGACAAGGTGGACGCCAAGCCTGGCTTCCTGCGCATGATCACCATGGGTGGAGGCACCCAGCTATGCTAATCCAGTTGCTCAGGTGCCCAAGAGCCAGCACACCTTCAGGTGGGACAGAGAAAGGTGGAAAGGCGGGGAGGGGGCAGTGTTTGGGCCAAGGGGGCAATCCACCCGAATAGTTGTGCAGACCATCCAATAAACTGGTGGAGTTGTGGTACATACGATCCAGTAGGTACTGTGTCAGTGATTCTAGGTGGCACAGCCAACGTATAAAAACTGAACAGCAGGAAGCAGAGTGAGTGACCAACCAATCCTCCATATTAATATTTGAGACTAGCACCAGAAGAATCAAAACAAACAACGAAAAAAATAATAACATAGGAAAAACCCATAATAAATCCACACTGAATTTGACCAGTCCTATAGAAGATCCTCACAATGAGATCCCCTGGAAAGAAACCAAGACATGGACCTTAGAAGAATAGTCATAGACATATTCAAAGAAATCAAATAATATGAAGAACAAATCAGAAAACTAAGGAGAGAAGATGAAAAATTCAGGAAGGTTCTAAAAGGAAAGAATGATAAACTCTGGAAACAACTAGAGGGAGAGAATGACAAACTCCGGTAAGAACTAGAGGAAGAGAAACACAAACTCGAACAAGAACTAGAAGAAGAGAAACACAAATTCCAAAAACTAGAGGGAGAGAATGACAAACTCTGGAAGGAAGTGGAAACACTGAAAAGATAAGGCTGAAATGAAAATAAGAAACAGACCAGTGAAGCAAGGAGCTACAAGTAGAGAATGACAGGCACCAAAAGGAAGTGGAAATACTAATGAAATCACAGGAAGAAGTAAAAAAGGAAATGGTACATTCATCCAATCAACAGGAAAGGATAGGAGAAAGCCTCAGAAGCAGAATGTATCAAGCAGAAAACAGAAAAACCGACCTGCATGATAACACAGAAAAGCTAAAATGCTCAAGTGAAGATTATGAAAAATTAAAAAAAAAACACAAGAGTGGAATAACCAGGAAATGTGGTATACTATGAAAAGACCAAATTTCTGCATCATAGGAATAGAGAAAGGAGAAGAATCCCAAGACAAAGGTATGTATAAGATCTTCAAGAAAATAATGGAAGAAAATTTTCCCAAACAGAAAAAAGACAAACCTAAACAAATACAAGAAGCACATAGAACATCAAATAGACAAGATCAGAAAAGAAATTCCCCATGCCATATCATAGTTAAAACTCTAGATGCAGGGCTGGAGAGATTGCTCAGTGGTTAGGAGCGCTGCTGACTGCTCTTGCAGAGGACCTGGGTTTGATTCCCAGCACCCACATGGCAGCTAAATACCATTTTTAACTCCAGGTCCAGGAGAATGTGACACCCTCTTCTGACCTTCAAAGCATTGCAATACTTGTGTGCACCAACCTACATGCAGACAGTACACTCATACACATAAAAAAAAAATTCTAGATGTTCAAAACAAAAAGAAAATTCTGAAAGCCACAAGAGAAAAACAACAAATTACATAATTTGTTGGAAACCCATCAGAATTACAGCTGACTTCTCAGTGCAAACAATGAAAGCCAGAAGAATGTGGACCAAAGTATTCCCAGTGCTAAACAACTTTACATGCCAACCCAAATTACTATGCTGTGCAAAAATGTCAATTATCGGTGAAGGAGAAAGAAAAATATTTTAGGACATAAACAAAATGAAAGAATAAATTTCCAAAAAAAAAACACTTCAGAAAATACCTGAAGCAATCCAAAGAACAGAGGAAAGGAGAAACTATCCCCAAGCAACTAAAGAGAGAAACCAATAAAAGCATAGCAGCATAAATAAAAACCTAGACCAAAAATGAAAACAAAATAAATTGAAAAGAAGCAACACAAATCTCTCAATAATACCCTTAATTATTAATGGTCTAAACTCCCCAATCAAAAGACACAGACTAGGAGAATAAATTAAGAAACAGAATCCATCTATATGTATTCTACAAAGACAGACACCAACACTGTGAAAAAATGGAAAAAACATTCCAAGCAAATGGTACCAAAAAGCAAGCAGGAGTTGCTATTCTAATATTATACAAAATAAACCTCAAGAGTGAAGTCAATCAGAAGAGTCAAAGAGGGCTATTACATCATATCAAAGGAACAATTAACCAGGAAAACCTCACAATCCTAAATGTTTATGCACCAAACTCAGGTGCACCAAACTATATAAACACAATTCAGCAAGTCTTCAATACACAGATTAATCCCAACACATATAATAGTGGGGGACTTCACTACCTCATGGAGCCCTTTGGATAGATCACCTAGACAAAAAATAAATAAACAGAGAAACATTGGAACTGAACACTATAATACAACAAATGGACCTCACAGAAATCTACAGAATATTCCAACCAAACACCAGAGAATATACTTTCTACTCAGGATCCCATGGAACATTCTCCAAAATTGACCACATACTGGGACACAAAAGAAACCTTAACAAATGTAAAATGATTGTAATCATTTAATGACTCTATCAGACCACAGTGCAATAAACCTAAATATAAACACCAGAATAAGCCTGACTAGCTACATGAACACATGAAGACTAAACAACACACTCCCGAATAACAAATGGGTCAAGGAACAAATAAAGAATGAAATAAAATTATTCATGGAACTAAACAAAAAAGACAGTACAACACACACACAACAAAAACCTGTAGGATACTTTAAAGCAGTCCTAAGAGGGAAATATATAGCCCTAAGTGCTCACATTAAAAAAAATAGAAAAGGTACACATAAGCAATCTAACACTGCAATAAAAACACTTGTGAGATGGCAACAAATGGACCCTAAGCCCAACAGACAGGAAGAAATAACAAAAAACAGAAATCAATAAAATGAAAACAAAGAAAACAATACCAAAAAAAATCAATGAATCCAAAAGCTGGTTCTTTGAAAATGTAAACAAGATAGACAGACTTCTAGCCCAGTTAACCAAAAGAAAGAAAGAGCAACTCAGCTCCAAATCAATAGCATTTGTGATGAAAAGGGAAAAAAATCACATCAAATAATGAAAAGATCCAGTCAATCATAGGAGAATACTTCAAAAACCTATACTATACTAAATTTGAAAACCCAAGAAAAATGGATGAATATCTGAAAACCTGAGAACCACAAAAGCATAACCAAGAAGAGATTGACAGTTTAAACAGACGCATAACATTTGTGGAAATTACAGACATAAAAAAAAAAAAAACTCCTGACTAAACAAAGCCCAGGTCCACATGGTTTCAGAGCAGAGTTCTATAAAACATTTAAAGCAGTCTTAAAACCTTACTCCTCAAACTATTCAGAAAGATAGAAACAGAGGAAAATCTCCCACACTCCTTCTATGAAGCCAGCATCACTCTAAGACCAAAGCCAGGAAAAGATACAATGAAAAAAGAAAACTACAGACCCATCTCATTAATGAACACAGATGCAAAAATTCTCAGCAAAACACTTGAAAACTACATACAGACACATATTAAAAACATTATCCATCACGATCAAGTTGGATTCATACCAGGGATACAAGGATGGCTCAACATAGGTAAATCAATAAATATCATAAAACACATGAATAGACTGAAAAACAAAAATCACACAATTATCTAAATTGATGAAGAAAAAGCCTTTGACAAGATCCAGCATCCCTCATGTTTAAAATTCTAAAGGCAATTGGACTAAAGGGAACATTCCTAAATATAATTATAGCCATATACAACAAAACCTCAGCCAACATCATCCCAAATGGAGAAAAATTAGAAGCATTCCCCTCAAAGGCAGGAACCTGGCAAGGCTGCCCCTATTGCCACTCCTCTTCAATATGGGGCTTGAAATGCTCACTAGGGCAATAAAGCAAAAAGGGAAATTAAAAGAATGTTAAGTGTAAAAGAAGAAGTAAAAGTATCCCTATTTGCAAATGATATGATAGTTTATCTGAGGGATGCTAAAAACTCTACCATAAAACTCCTAGAAACAAGAGTTTCAGTAAAGTGCCAGGATATAAAATTAACCTAGAAAAATCAGTAGCCTTTCTTTACACCAACAACAACTAACTGGAGGAGGAATAAAAGGAGGCCTTCCCACTCACAGTAGCCTCAAAAAAATAAAATAACTGGGAACAAACCTAATCAAAGACACCAAAGATCTCTACATCAAAATTTTTAAAGCCCTGAAGGTGACTGAAGATGACATCAAAACATGGAAAAACCTCCCATTCTCATGGATTAGAAAAAATATTATAGTAAAAATGTTCATTCTCCCAAATTAATATACTGATTCAATGCAATCACATTTAAAATCCCCAAGAGTTAAGACCAGCTGAGGTGTAGAATGTGGGCCACCTGCATCAGCCAGGTGGATTGTGGGAGGTTTGGATCTCTGGCCTACCTTGCATAGAGGTTGCTGTCTCCTGCCAGATCAGCTTAGGTGCAGGGTATCATTAAGCAAGCAACTCCCACTGCTCCCACCCCCCTGCCCTGGGCCAACTGGATTTCCAGAGGGAGTGTCCAATAAGCCCTACAATGAACTTAAAGGAACTGGCTGGCAGCAGAGGGAGTACAGTTCTCAGAAGGTGTCATCTGGGCTGTTACCAACCCAGTTCTTGCAGAACAGAAAGGGAAGAGAGAGCTATACCTTCTAACATATAATAAAACTTGAAAGCCTGAAACCTAGACAAGAAGTCAACACTCCATAAACAAGGAGGCTACAACAAAGGCATCTGAAGGAATCAAGGAAAGCAATCCTTCAAGACCGTGAAGAGGCATTGGAGAGTCGCATTGGAATACAGGCAAAAGGAAACCCATATGCCAAGAGCACAAAGAAAGAAAATGGGAAAAGCACAGAATAATTCCACACTAAATTCTAATGAGCCTGTGGAGAATTCCTACAATGGGATCCCCCTGGAGGTAGCCTATAACATAGATCATAGAAGAACATTCACAGATATATTCAAAGAAATCATAGAACTAAGGGGAGAGAAAGACTCAGAAAGCACCTAGAGGGAGAGAATGACATACTTCAGAAAGAACAAAAAGGAGAAAATGACAAACTCTGGAAAGAACTAGAGGGAGAAAATGACAAACTCCAGAAGGAAGTGGAAACACTGAAAAGATCCCATGCTGAAATGAAAAAGGAAACGAACCAGCAAAGCAAGGAGCAAGTGGAAATACTAAAGAGAACACAGGATGTGTTCTAGTTTGTCTTCCATTGCTTCGACAAAACACTCTGACCAACACCAACTTGGGGAGGAAAGGGTTTATTCTGCTTACATCTCCTGGGTCACAGTTCATCACTTAGGGAGCCCAAGGCAGGAACCCAGGGCAGGAACCTGGAGGCAGGAGCTGAAGCACAGGCCATGGAGGAATGCTGTTCACTGGCTTGCTCCCCTGGCTCATGCCCAGCCTGCCTTCTTATACAGGACAGAACAACCTGCCCAGGGTGGCACTACTCATTGTGGGCTGGGCCCTCCCACACTGCTTGACAATCAAGACAATACTCCACAGATGTGGCCACAGGCCAGTCCAATGGAGCCAATTCCCCAATTGAGGCTTCCTCAACCCAAGTGTGTCAAGTTGACACTAAAGCTATCCAGCACAATTGACCTCTTGTCAAATTGACACACAAAACACATCACTATTAAACCACCACCTTTCCAGTTCTTATCCCCAAAGTATGATGTTAACATTAATCACAACCTAAGACAGTACAACCTTAAAAGCCCCACAGTCCTTAAAATGTCCAAACTCTTAAAAGTTCACAGTCTATTAAAAGTTTCTTAACTGTGGGCTGTTGTAAAATCCAAAACAAGTACTGTCATATTTCAAAGGGAAGAATCAGGCACTCTCAAACAAAACCTAAGTCCAGCAAACTAGCTCAAGGCTGACACCTGGGATTCACTCACGATCTTCTGGGCTCCAAAGGGTCTCAGCATCTCCCCCTTTCTGTCTCTGCCATCTGTGGCACACACAGCTCATCTCGAAGGCCCAGGCCAACTCCATTCCACACCTGCTGCTGCTCTTAGTGGTTGTCCCATGGTCCTGGCATCTCGAAAACGCTGGGGTCATCACTGAAACTGAGGCAGCACCTTCACCAATGGTCTCTTCTGACTGCTCCTTGTGCAAAGCCTCAGCTTCTCTCCATGACCCCTGCAATCTTGGGGTCTTCACTGCAACCGAGGTACACTTCCACCAATGGTCTTTCCTGACCTCTCACATTGCCAAGCCTCAGCTGCTCTCTGTGACCCCCTCAAATTTCAACACCAAAACCATATAGGAGACTCTTACACATTACCAAGTCCTGCTTCTGGCTCGAGATGGAGGCTCAGGCCCCTTCTGTATCATAGCTTCTGTGTGCTGACCCTGAAGAAATTCTTCCCAGAAGATTTCACCACAGTTATGCTGGTCTCTTGTTACTTACAGTTGATTTTTCAGCCCCAGCTAACCAGCATCAATTGTCCCAGTACAACAAAGATTTCACTTCAGGTTCTGGTCTCTTGTTACAGCTGATTCTTCAGCCCCAGCTGACCAGAACATTATAGATTACACAGTCCTGATGATCTCTGTTCCCCTTTGAAACTTCATAAGCCACGCCTCCATCTTCTACAAATCCTTCAGCAAAACCACTCCAAGCTCCACAGCAACAATCTTTAGGCATTCAATGATCTTCCCAGCCCAAAGTTCCAAACGCCTCCACAATCCTTCCCCAAAACATCAAGGTCAGGTCTATTCCAGAAATACCCCACTCTTCTGGTACCAATTTCTGTTTTAGTTTGTCTTCCATTGCTGTGACAAAAGACTCTGACACCAACTTGGGGAGGAAAGGGTTTATTCTGCTTACATCTCCTGGGTCACAGTTCATCACTTAGGGAGCCCAAGGCAGGAACCTGGAGGCAGGAGCTGAAGCACAGGCCATGGAGGAATGCTGTTCACTGGCTTGCTCCCCTGGCTCAGGCCCAGCCTGCCTTCTTATACAGTACAGAACAACCTGCCCAGGGTGGCACTACTCATTGTGGGCTGGGCCCTTCCACATTGCATGACAATCAAGACAATACTCCACAGATGTGGCCACAGCCCAATCCAATGGAGCCAATTCCCCAAGTGAGGCTCCCTCAACCCAAGTGTGACAAGTTGACACTAAAGCTATCCAGCACAGGATGAAATGAAAAAGGAAATTGAACACTCATGCAATCAAGAGGAAAGAATGAGAAAAAGCCTCAGAAGAAAAATGAAGGAGAAAAAAGAATATCAGACATGGAAGATAACACAGAACACTTAAAAAGTTCAAGTAAAGACTTTGAAATTTTTAAAAATATACAAGATTGGAACAACCAGGAAATGTGGGACACATTTATAGCCCTGGGTGCCTACAATAAAAAAAAAGAAGAAAGAGCACAAATAAATGAGCTAACACTGCAGCAAAGAACATTTAAGAAGACAACAACAAATGAACCCTAAACCCAACAGACAGGAAGAAATAACAAAAGTCAGAGCAGAAATCAATGAAATAGAAACAAAGAAAACAGTACAAAAAAAATCAAAGAATCAGAAAGTTGGTTCTATGAAAGAATAAACAAGATAGACAGAACTCTAGCTCAGTTAACCTAAAGAAAGAAAAAGCAACTCCAAATCAATAGGATTCTTGATGAAAGGGGAAATATCACAACAGACATGAAAGATCCAGACAATCATTCAGGAATAATTAAATAAACCTATACTCTACTAAATTTGAAAACCTAAGAGAAATGGACAAATATATGAAATCCAGGGAATCACCAAAGCTAAAGCAAAAAGAGATTGACAGCTTAAACAGACCCATAATATATGAAGAAATTGAAAATCTAATAAGAAGCCTCCCAACTAAAAAGCCCAGGTCTAGATGGTTTCAGAGCAGAATTCTATAAAACAATTAAAGATGACTTATAACCATTATTACTCAACTGTTCAGAAGGATACAAGCAGAGGATAATCTCCCAAATTGCTTCTATGAAACTAGCATCACTCTAATACAAAAACCATGAAAGGATACAACCAAAAAAGAGAACTATAGACCTATCTCATTAATGAAATCAGATGCAAAAAATTCTCAACAAAATGCTTTCAAACTGCATACAGACCCACATCAAAAAGATCATCCATCATGACCAAGTTGGATTCATACCAGAGACTGAGGGATGGTTCAACATATGAAAATCAGTAAATATCATAAAACACATAAATGGACTGAAAGACAAAAATCACATGATCATCTCAATTGATGCAGAAAAAGCCTTGACAAAATCCAGCATCCCTTCATGATTAAAGTCAAAGAGGGAATTGGACTGGAGGTATCATTCAACATAAACAAAGTCATATATAAGAAACCCACAGCCAGCATCATCTTAAATGGAGAAAAGTTAGAAGGACTCCTCTTAAAGGCAGGCACTCAGCAAGGCTGTCCCCTGTTGCCACTCCTCTTCAATATAGTGCTTGAAACACTGGCTGGGGCAATAAGGCAAGGAAAGGAAATTAAAGTAATACTAATTGGAAAAGAGGAACTCAAACTATCCGTTTCTGCAAACAATACAATAGTTTACCTAAGGAATGCTGAAAACTCCACCAGAAAATTCCTAGAAATGATTAGGAGTTTCAGTAAAGGGGCAGGATACAACATTGACCTAGAAAAATCAGTAGCCTTTCTTTACACCAACAACAAGCAACTGAAGAAGGAATATAAGGAGGCCTTCCCAATCACAATAACCTCAAAAACAATAAAATACCTAGGAACAAACCTAACCAAAGAGACCAAAGATCTCTACAACAAAAATTATAAACCCTTGAAGTGTCCTGCAAATGTGGGTCACCAGCCTTCCTGTGTAGGGAGGTCTTGGAGATCGACTAATGGGACTTCAGCCAGTGTCCAGTCTATAAAGAAGAAAGTCTGTTCCTGCTTCAAAAAGGGCAGCTTGGTCTAGCAAGACCTGACTTTGTCCTCGAGTGTATGGAACTGGTAAATGAAAAGCTGAAAAGAGCCAGAGGCCCCCACCCCCCTCCAAAAAAAAAAAAAACCCTGAGTGACCCCTGAGGACCAGATCCTCAACTGACCTTAAGAAAACAAAAACCTTGGTTAATCTGGGCTAACTGTGTGGCCTTAACCATCCAGAAGGAAAGTAAAACCAGAAATAAATAATCAGTAAGGCCTGAGAAATTGTATTTCATATATAAAACTTGAGATATTGGTAAAAAGACAAAAAAAGAAAAAAAAGAGAGAGCTCTGCTGTTTGGCCAGTCTTCAATCCTTACTGGCAAGTGCATCTACTCTGTGGCTACCACTGCTTTTGCAATTCTTCAAAGACATGAGACATAGCTTTTCAACCCTCCAATATGGACTGAAGGCTCATGTCTCTCCAAGAATCTTCCAGATATTCAATGACAGATGGGGACTACTGAGATATCCAGCTTGTGGTCTGAGCAGCTACTGGGATTTCAGCCTCATCAGAGTATAGACTGCCAATGTTAGACTACTGAAGCCATATCATGGAGGTTAGTACAGGAAGATCAAGACAGGGTGCATGCTTACTGGAACTCATTTGGATGACCATAGGAGGGAAAGACCCTAGTATGGAGCACAAGGGCAAGATTGATGGTTATTTGGGCTTGCCAAGGAGGAACCTTCAAACATTTTCTTAAGGAAAACATGACATCTTTTACCAAAAAATAATCCTCCAGTTCAGATGATATGTGTATGTATGAATATATGTATGTATATATATATATATATATATATATATATATATGGAATACAAGTTGGGGAGAACAACAGCAACAAAAGAACTGGAAAAAAAACAAAAAAAATCTGGAAGGAAAGAGATGAAGGACATGTGTTGCAGAGTGTGGGAGCTATGGTGGGGTGGAGGGCATGGAAAGGGAAGTGACTCGACTTGATTGAGAAATGATGTATGATGTATGAAAAAAGTTTAATAACAATAAAAACATTTTTAAAATCCCAAGAATTTCTTCACAGACTTGGGAAAAAATCCTTAAATTCATGTGGAAAAACAAAAGATCCCAAATAGCTAAAACAACCATGAGTGAAAAATGCAATACAAGGGAGATCATCTTGCCAGACTTAAAGCTATATTATAGGTCATATCAATAAAGACAGCCTGATACTGGCACAAAAACAGACCCGTTGACCAATGAAACAAAATTGAAGATCCAAACTTGAGCTCATATAATTTCAGCCACCTCATATTCAAAAAAGTGGCCAAAAAAGCTCATTGAAGGAAAGATAGCATCTTCAGCAAATGGTGCTGGCAAAACTGGATCACCATATGTAGAAGAACAAAATTAAACCCCTATCTCTTACCCTGTAAAAAAATCAACTCCAAGTGGATCAAAGATCTCAGCATGAAACCTAAAACTCTGAAGGTGATAGAAAAAAACAGTCGGTATCAATCTACAAGACATAGGAATAGGAAAAGACTTTCTAAATCAAACAGTAGCTGCACAGTAAATAAGATCAACAGCTAAGAACTGGGACCTCCTCAAACTCAAAAGCTGTACAGTGAAAGAAACAATCAAGGAAATGAAGAGAAAACCCACAGAGTGGGAGGAAACCTTTACCACTGATAGATCTGACAGAGCATTAACATACAGAATATATAAACTACTCAAAAAATAAAGAAGAAAACAAATGACTCATTCAAAATAGAGTAAAGAGCTGGAGACTTCACCCATCAGGAGGTATAGATGGCTGCGAAGAATCTTAAAAAGTGTTTAACAATGTTAATAATTAAGAAAATACAACTTAAAACCACTCTAAGATATCATCTCACTCTGATAAGACTGGCTAAGATCCAGAAAACAAAAGACACCAAATACTACCATTATGGAAAGCAGTGTGGAGAACCCTTAAAAGACTCAAAATGAGCCTACCACCTGACCAAGCCATACTACTCCTGGGTGTATACCCGCAAGACTCATCCTACTGCAAAGATACATGCACATCTATGTTTATTGCAGCTCTCTTCACAATAGCCAAGTGCTGGAACCAACCCAAATGCCCCTCACCTGACAAGTGGATACTAAAAATATGGTACATCTACACAATGGAGTTCTATGTAGTGGAAAAGAAAGATGACATCATCAACTTTGCAGGTAAATGGATGGACCTGGAAGCCATTATGCTAAGTGAAGTAACACAGTCCTGAAAAACCAAACAGAGAATGGTTTCCCTCATGTGTGGATGCTAGTACCAAATCCCCCAATTGAAAGGCAAGCTGAACAACGTTATTGTGATATTTCTTTCTGAAAGCAACTGCAGTGTTATAATGTGAATCTCTTAATGACCTCTAGAATTAGCTTAACACTTTCATACATGGTAACTAATATATATGAGCAGAAGTTATATATTCATATTTTAGAGTAATATAAAATTAAAGGGAAAAATGTGAACTCAAACATATATTGGAATTAACATACAGTTTACTCCTGGAGGACATAATTTTGGTACATATATGATATTTATATTGGCATATTTTGGAGTAATACATTTCGGTGGCGTATTAGTCACTTTTCTGTTGCTGTGATAAAGCACCATGACCAAGGAACTTATAAAAGGAAGAGTTTATTTGAGCTTAAGATTGACAGTTCCAGGGAATTAGAGTCCATTGTGGCAGGAAGCATTGGCAGCTGGATCTGGAGCAGGAAGCCAAGGGTCACATCTCTCAAAGAGCACAGGAAGCAGAGAGAGAGCAACTGTAGACNAAGAAATCACAATCTGATTGCAGAAAGGCTGAATCAAGTGTATTCACAAGTGACTCCAGTTTGTAAGCTTTAAGGCCACATGTCTCAAAAGAATAATAAAGAATAAGGGAATTTTTAATTTAGTCCAATAATTGCACATCTCTTAAGAATCCAAAAGACAATTTCATTCTTTGAAATAATTATGGTAGCGAGTAAAAGAAAACTAGTTAAAAGTTTTCTTTTCTTTTTGAAAACTTCAATTCAAAAGGCTATTATTTATCGGTAGCAAAGAAAATTTATTAGAAACTAAAACAGATAAAGCTGGTTAATAATTAAATTTTGCACAATAATGTGCATCTAGGAATATGCTGAGGTGATCGATCACAAGGAACTCCCATCTAATCAAATTAAGAGATGATGACAGTCCTCCCTCTGAGATGTCCTTCCCTGTGATTAATCCATAGCCAGCACCAGGTTCGAGAGTTATTTTTAGGCTTTCCCACCTTAATCCAACTTCATTCTGATCAGCGCTTATCAAATCTCCACTCTGAATTTGGTGGGGGAAATTTTTTTTAATTTTATTTATTATTTATTTATTTATTTATTTATTTATATGAATGTATTGTCTGCATGTAGGTCTGTGCACCCGTGTCGTGCAATGCTGCGGAGGTCAGAAGAGGGCATCGGATTCCCCTGGAACTGGAGTTCTCCTGGAATTGGAGTTATGGACAGTTCTCAGCCGCTATGTGGGTGCTGGGGATCGAACCTGGATCCTCTGCAAGAGCAGTTGGGGCTCTTAACCGCTAGGCCATCTCTCCAGCCCACATGCTCTTTTCTTTAACCAATATTTTGCTTCTGCCTTCAAAATCACTGTACCTCACTAGCTGAGATGATTATATCCACTGTAGAAACCCTCCCACCTATCCCAAGTTTCTCCAATTTCTATTTCACTGGAACCTCAGATATAACATAGACATGACTAAAATTCTCCTGAACTTAGTGAGGATGCTCCCATCCTCCAACTATTTTTCTTTACTGCCCCATATTTCATAAATGATGCACAATGTGATCCTTTATTCAAGTCACAAATAACACAGTAATCGTTGGCTGCATAGTAGCTTTCCTTTTGAAAAGATTTCTTCTATTGAATTTGTGTGCATTTCAACCAAATTTTCTGTTTTCTTAGACCCCGTACCCTATAAGAAACCCCTACAGTACTCCATAAATATCTCTGTGTCATATTTTCATCTCTACTGTCACAAACCAGTACAAGGTGCATTTCCTTTTCTAGAACATGAAAAATACTTCTTAATTGGCCTGCCTACATGAAATTAAGGTATCACATGTGGAAATTAGCATCATTCAAGCCTTTCTGTGACCATTTCATATGTTTCTCATAGAATATACTTTCAAAAACAACAAAATATTAAGGGCTATTCATTAAATATATGAAGACAAAATTTAATTTTTACCCATCACAAATTTTTCCTGTACTCTATTTCAAATATTTACTTAGATAAAATTATGTAATAAATATTTGGCATACAAAACTGATCTGCATAATTTTCTTTAGAAACATATTAAAGTAGAACTTGGTTTTTAGTTGTCTTTTTGAATTATTTGCAGATATAGCCACTTTTCATTCTGGGCTTCTTAGGTTTATATATGAAGTTAAACAAAACTTACAGTAGAATTCAGAGGGTCAGTCTACAAAAAGCATAAATTACTACTTAAGAATATTCTAAAAGATGATATTAAAATTCAAATGAATTTATTTCAAGATTTTTGGGGGGTTCAGTGCATTCATTTTATTGATTTACAGTCTGTACAAGATAAAAATCATATGGTTACATGCCTAACATTGGTATACTGCATATTCCTTGACAGGTTTTCTGATAACCTCCCAGTCTATCTATTGAATAATTAACCTTGGAGTTTCATGGGACTGCAAAGAGACCTCACTCCCTGATTTAGCTTATTTTCCCTAGTGTAAGGACTCACACTTTCTTAAAACTTCTGTATCCTCTACTTTAAATGAACCTATTTAATTGCCATGACCTCTGCAGCCAAACCTCTTACATTGTGGATAGCGTGAATGGCTGGAAAGTTCTAAAGAATCACCAAGACAGGATTTTTGGTTTGTTTTAACCAAAATAGTTAACTCAAAAATCTGTGATGGAAATTTTACAAATTTCAAAAATGTATTTACCTAGTTATAAATGTTGTGATAATACTTCTTATTTATATTTTATGAAAGTTTATAATGGGTTTCCAACTTTTCCTCCTTTGTTGGAGTTTTCTATAGTGCACCATTACATCCAGTAAACAGCTAGAGGTAAGAAAAAGTCAGTAATACAGATTACCAAGAATTAGGATTACAGTACTGATTACATATATATGAATACAGGAGATAAGGGCAGTCACTGAGCCAATATGCAGAAGCTCTAGACAGAAAATGAGAAAAAAAGTACCTGAGAAACAAAAGTTAGAATACTTAGGTGTGTGAAGACTTGTATAAAATTGTTTAGGAATAGCCATAAATACATTAAACATAGCTTTTGGGGAAAAAAAGCATAAGAGAGAATTACATGAGTCCAAAAACCTACTGAAAAATTAAACGTACAGTATCGCTACCTGAGTCCATGTGCATAACTGAAGGATACATAACAAGAAACAGTGCCAGACAGGAGTGCTGGCCAGGATAGTCTAAGAGACTCCCCATGACTCACATATTGCCACAGCCCTTGACTGCACCCAAGAACTTGAAAGTAAGACCCTATTGCTGAAGACTGAACATACTTCAGGGGCAGGGTTTGCAACAATGTAACTGGAACAGGCCTAGATGTCACCTCCTCTGAAGGCCAGTTCATATGGTTATGGAGAGCACTACTCAAGCTGCTAAGGGAGAGCAGCAACCAGCAATCAACGACGGTCCAACCCTGGCTTTAAAGCCTAATGACCACAATGATGACTGGCACAACAAACTGTATTGGGGCAGTACTGACACTTTTATCTTGGGGGTAATCAACAGCTACATAATAGGAATTAATACCCATTCAAAGGGAGGAATCTCACATGTGGTACTATAAACATAGCCAAATATACATGGCCGGAGAAATCAGAGATCCTAGAAAAACTAACACAGCTGTCACATTGCTAGTCAAATGTAATTTATTACTATTGCAATTTATGGACCCTTATATTTACAGACACATATCCTAGTCACCCATTCATCACAGAAGCTGATTATTACAGATTTCTACAACTGGGCATGCACAGAGACTGTAAGTTTTCCAACCCTGAGTGATACATTTACAATGCAACCTCTAGAGAGAACACAAACACATCTCCAGGCTCTCATAAATGCAGCTCCCTCATGCAACAGAGGACCAGGAACACAGATAGTGGCAATGGACCCATGGTTCAGAGAGCAAGAGACTGAAGAATATGGGTCTTTGGAAAGGACTTCTGTATTAAACTCCTCCCACCAGGTTTTCAGGGACCATTGAAGAAAAGGGGGATGAAAGAGTGTAAGAGCCAGGGAGGAGGTAGATAATCACATGTACATAGAATCCTAAAGCTTCCTGGGACCTTGCTCATATGAACCTACAGCAATGGAGTCAACATGCACAAGACCCACGCAGACTCAGACAAAAACCCAGCTCAGAACTGTGGAAATGCACAGCAGACCCCAATTTTAGCCAAAGAACTACTGCAGGTGATTACAGCTGGGTGAGAAATAGCTGATCTTCTTAAAGTGAGAAACTCTAGATAGGCTAAGACCTCCGTGAATGAACTTGCATTGAGGGACATCTGGGGGCATTAAATTGATTTGATAGGCCTTAATACAATGACAGAATGCATGAAATCCTTCTGGACTATGGGAGTCTGCCAATGGGGAAGTTGTTATAAAGATCATTAAGATGTTCTGTATGAAATACACAAAAATTCAAAATAATTACAAATAAATATGAATGCATTCTAGTGATAAAGATTTAAATTTAACATAACAATGAAATTAAATGCAAATCAGATAATCTGTCTGATATTTTGGGTTCTATGTAATTAATATTAAGGACACTTTGAATATATAAAACCTTATACTAATTTTTGAGCACTAATTTTAGTCTTAACCCAGTGCATCCTCTTACATGGTGAAGGTTTACTCATCTGTGTTTGAAGTGAAATTTTTGTTTGTTGTCATTTCCTTTACACATATATTTATGAGACTTAAAGTAATTTTCTAACAAGTTATTTCTGTGTGTATCTGTGGGTATGTATATATGTATGTGTATCTATGTGTAGTGTGTAGGCATATGTGTATGAATATGCACATGCCCATAGGCATGCATGCTTAAACCATCAGGTGACCCACTTCACCACTGTGCGACAAGCACTCTGGAACACTGAGCCATCAGGCTAGTCCTGCCATCAAATTTTGACTATTTCCATAGATTTTTTAATGTATAATTTTATTGAAAATTTGTGTATTCCATACAAAACATCACAATCATCTTTTTTACCACCTCCCTAGCCCTGTGCCAAAATGTCTGCATGCATTATCCCAAATTCTGATGATATTTTTGTTTTTTTTTTATTTTGTTTTGCTTTATTTTTTGAAACATGGTGTAATATAGCCTAGGCTGATCTTGAACATTCATAATATATGAGTTTAAACAGATATCAGTTATCATGATATAGCTTCTGTTGGTCTAGATTTTTCCCAGAGAGAGTTTTCCACACCTGGTATAGTAAAATGGAGTTGAGCAACAAATCATCAGTCTTCCTGTTCTCAGAATGCAGAGATTGCAATTCATGGCTTTCAAAACAGCAGAATTCCTTAGGGAAATATCAGAGATGTAGAAAACTCAGAAAAGAAGACCCAAAATCTAAGCACATTTTTCTATAGTGTTGGATTTTCCTTTGCAGTATATGTAGCAAGTAAATATTACGGACACACAGTAGGTAAACAGTAGGTAATAGCAATTAGGAACCTAATGAAAATGAGCAAAAATATGGGAACTATGGAGTGCTGAGAATTGACAATGGAGTTAAAGCATCATGAAAGTCTAAGTCATGTGATGATTCTAGACCATACAACAGAAACCCTAGGACATTGTCTTCCCCTTGGAGTACCAGCCAGCCCTAGGAGATAAAGCATAACACCTAGTAAGAATTTCATCCTATGAAAAAGACACACTGAATAGATTAGCACAAATCCAGCCTCAATAACAAAAGATTGGCTAATCAGCACAATGCCATCTCCAGGGTTCTAAATGCTTATAGAAATACATGCTAATATTTTGAAAAATGAAAATATTATCCAGAGATACCAGTTTTCAAAAATTCAGCAATGAGCAACAAACATTCAAAACACAAATCATATAGAAAAGATAGATTGAATAATGTAAATAAAAACAAGGATAACATGGCAGGAGTGAGGCAAGGTTGGGAGAATGTGGGCTTTTAGGCAGTAAGCCCTGTGTTCAATTCTCAGCACTCTTATAAACTGGTATGTCACATGCCTGTAATCTGGACATTCAACAGCTGGAACAGGAAGTTCAAAGTTGTCTTCATTTACTATAGTGAGCTCCATGCCTATCTCAGAAAATAAATCAGTCATTTGAATGATCGCATAGAGACTCTAAAACCAATATATGAATTAAATTAAAGCATAAAGAAAAAGATAAATACCTATTCAAAATAAAGGTTTGAATAAGGGGCTGGAGAGATTGCCTAGCGGTTAAGAGCACCGACTGGGCTTGCAGAGGACCCGGGTTCGATCCCCAGCACCCACATGGCGGCTGAGAACCGTCCATAACTCCAATTCCAGAACTCCAGTTCCAGGGGAATTCGACGCCCTCTTCTGACCTCCACGGCATTGCACGACATGGGTGCACAGACTTACGTGCAGACAGTACATTCCTATGCATAAAATAAATAAATAAATAAATAAATAATAAATAAATAAATAAATAATTTTTTTAAAAAGAGTTAAACGTCCTAAAAAAAAGATTTGAATAAGAAATAAAAAGTATGGTTTTCTTTTTTTAATCTGAACATAGAGCTCAGTGTAATGACTCACAACAATAACTACAGTACTAGGAAGTTAAGGCAGGGAGACTGAAGCCATCAGAGATTAATACTGAGTGCCAGGCAAACTCTCACTACAGAGAGAAATTCTGTCTCCCAAAGCTAAATAAAGAAACAACCCAATAAGCAAATGTAGAAAATAATTAAATTCAATAGAACCTAAAATTGGAAAGCAAAGTGTGAAGCAATAGAATGTGTCTAAACAGACTCTAAACAGGGGCATTGAGGGAAGCAATCATGACAGGCCTCATCATCTCCTGGGACTGGGGTTCAATGAGGCTCAATAACCTGATTAAATGGTAATACTCACCTACTGCTCTCCTGAGTGATAGCATCCTTTGTTGATGATCCAGGCAGGAGTTTCCTTTCATGCCACTATCCATGAAAATGTGGCAGCTCATTTGTTGGGCCAAAAATAAGTTAAACCAAAAGACAAAAAAAAAAATTATAGATGTGCCACCACACCCAGAAAACCATCTCATTTTTAAAAAGTGTTTGAGCTGGGCATGGTGACACACACCTTTAATTCTAGCACTTGGGAGGCAGAGACAGGTGGATCTCTGTGATTTCAACACCAGCCGAGTTTACATAGTGAGTTCCAGGCCAGGTGGGGCTGCAGGAGACCCTGTCTCAAAAAGACCAAAAAAAAAAAAAAAAAGTATTTGATAGGGCCACCCATAGAACCATACATCATGGATAGAGAAATTTTATCTTCTTTTTATTTAATTAATACTTCACATTTACCTAGATTTTTTTGTGATAAGGATATATATTTTTCAGCCGGGTGTGGTGGTGCATGCCTTTAATCCTAGCACTCAGGAGGCAGAGGCAGGTGGATCTTTGTGAGTTCAAGGCCAGCCTGGTCTACAGAATGAGTTCCAGGACAGCTGGGGCTACATGGGAGACCCTATCTCGAACAGACCAAAAAAAAAAAAAAATTTATATATATATTTCAGAGTGGGGATATAGAGTAGGTTTCAAGATGAACCCAGTTATACATATTAATTTTTTTAATTTTTATTTGTTTCTGTATGTGTATGAATGTACTGTCTGCATGCAAGTTTGTGCACCCGTGTCGTGCAATGCTGCGGAGGTCAGAAGAGGGGGTCGGATTCCCCTGGAACTGGAGTTCTACTGGAATTGGAGTTTCAGACAGTTCTCAGCCGCCATGTGGGTGCTGGGGATCGAACCCAGGTCCTCTGTAGGAGCGGTCGGTGCTCTTAACCACTAGGCCATCTCTCCAGCCCCTACATATTAATTTTTATATTCAATCAAGTTGTAACTGAGCCTTCATTTCTAGCCTGGTAGTAGGTATCACAAATATATCAGACATCCTCATGGGTGGCCTCCAGCCCACACCACAACTGATATGTAAAATCACCCCAACTTCAAGCCTTGCACTTCTAGAAGTTTTGATTTAAACTCTCCTTACTTACATTTTCTTGTCCCTACTGGTGAGAAGTATAAAGACTTAGAAGGCATTGCTGCTTCTTGTTTCTTCACCAGACTGTGTTAACTTCCTACTGGATCTTTTAGATCTGTGCACAGATTGATTTGTGTGGAACTACTTGTAAATAAATTTAACATTCCCATTTCTTGATAAGGGAATTCTATAGTCTATCACTAAAAATGTTCTATACTACCTTTTTTATAAAATTTATTTTTATATTATGTGCATGAGTATTTTCCCTGCATGTGTATATGTACACAACATACATGCCTGGTACCCATGGAGGCAAGCAGAACATGTCAGATCCCATGGAACTGGAGTTACAAATATTTTGAGCCACTATGTGGGTGCTGTGAATTAAACCTAGGTCCTCTGCAAGAGTGGTAAGTACTCTTAACTGCTGAGCCATCTCTCTAGCCCCAGTCCATGCTATTTTTATTGAATTTCCATCTTGAATATAATGTCATATCTGAAAGTTCTTTACTTAAATTCTAAAAGAACATTCATATAGAATTCTTTTTAACTATATTTCCATCCATTTATTACTAACTTCATGTCTCTTTGTCTTTTTCAGTATATTTAATTGAATTTTGCATATTTCATATAATACATTTAATCATATTTAAATCTCTTCTCCTACCTGTAGTCACTCCCATTCCCCTACCAGATTTCGTACATTCTGTCATATTTGGTAAGGCCTAGTCAGTCAAGTTTGGTGTCCCCAGATGTCCCTAGGTGTGAATTAATGCACTGGAGCTTGGCCAGCATTAGTCAGCATCACTACTAAAAGATAACCAACTCTCCCTCAGCCAGCACTGATCATATGCCATATTCCCTCAGCTAAGGTTGGGATGTTTTTATCCTTTCCCCAGTTATATACTGAGCTTTTGCTTGGTTTGAGTTTGCATGGGTCTTGTACATGTTGTCACCAGTGATGTAAGTTTAAGTGAGCAAGGTCCCAGGAACATACAGGACTTTGTTTCCTTCTGGTCGTCCACCACCCCTGGCTCTTACAGTCTTTCCTCCCCATCTTCCTCAGTGGTTCTTGAACCCAAGATGGGTAAGTTTTAACATGGGAGTCCTAACCAGAGAACATGCACTCTGCAGTCTCATATTCTCTCAATTTTGCCCAGTTGTTTCTTTCTGTATAAATTACCTTGCATGAGAAAGCTTTACCGGTGAGAGTTGAGAGATTAGTTAGTATTCTCTCTACCACCCTGTCTCACTATGCTCTGTGGGCCTTGTGTGTAAGTTCCGTTGTACTGGTATTGCTTTCATCTGAGCATTTCATACATACCTATTCTCTGTGTTTAACCAGTTGTGAAACTCTGTAATGGCCTCCATTTGTTGCAAAAAAAGAAGCTTTTTTGATGAGTGGTGACATATACACTTGTTTTTAAATATAAGAATATATATTTAGAATATGATAAGAAATTACATTTGTCTATAGATGTGACAGATATAGGTTTTTCTCTAGGATCTGCAACCTCTCCAGCCATGTGCATTTGGTTATGTTTACACAACCACACATGAGTTACATCCCACTGCGTGGGCTTTAAGTCCAATTAGATAACTATTGATTATCCTCAAGAAAAATGTGTCACTGTTGGACTGATAAAGATATCTTGCTTTGTCAATAATTGTTACATTTATTTGAGTAACAGATCCTTTATTAGTTTTGAACAACAGAAAAATCTCTATTTTCAAGAATTAGGAAGAAAAATTAGGTAATGGTAAGGTAAATAAAGTGTCTTTTTTAAATATATAGCACTTAAAATATCAAGTGGGATGTGTATGTTCTATACTTTGAAAATAGAATATAAATTTTATTAGTGGCATATTCAAATAGAATACATGACTTCTAAAGGAAATACATATGATACCTAGATTTCTTGCTCTGTTTTTTCTTTTATTTTCATTTTTTTTTATTTTAACGTATTTGGTATATGCTTGTGTGTACTTCTGTATACCAGTATGCTGACCTGTACCTGAGCTCGTGGAGAACAAAATTCAACATATGGTGTATTCATCTCTCACCCTCCCTTATTTTTTGAGACAGAGACTATGATTGAAGATGGAGCTCCCCATTTCAGCTATACTTGCTAAAAAGCAAGCCTCCAGGATCAACCTGTCTCTATCTCTCTGGTCCGGGGGTTAGAGTTATATGCTGCTATACCCAGATTTTACCTGAATGCTGGAGATATACTCAGATCCACATGATTGCACAAAAAGGCACTGTACCATCTTCCAAGCCCCCAAATCATTTTTATTACAGCATTTTAGGAGGTAACAAAACTGTAGGAATTCTGTTAAGAACAGCATTGAGGCTGGGCATTGTGGTGCATTCCAGGCAGTCAGGAGGCGGAGGCAGAGGCAGATAGATCTCTGTGAGTTCTATGTCAACATGGTCTATATACTGAGTTCCAGGACAGGTGGGGCTACAGAGAGACCCTGCCTCAAAAAAAAGACCAAAGGGGGGATACCAATGATTTTACATTTAGCAGTAATACAACCCAGTGTATGGTTTAAAAGGGAAATCATAAAAGAATTACAGAAAAAGAGTAGTTTCACATTATTTCACAATTTGAATGACACTGAAAGGAAACAAAAACAAAAAACTTTCTGGACCTAAGATAACATGTCATATCAGAATTGGATATATATATATATATATATATCACAGATCTGTTTAAAAAAAAAAGATACATATGATGCAGGAATACTTTTAGAACCTAAAACACCCTTTCTTTTATTAATGTACATTTTAACTGAGTTTATATGTATTTCATATAACAGATCCACCCCACTATGCCCCCGATAGTTCCCCCCACCCCACACAGGCACAAGGTTTCATGCATTCTGTCATATACGTAAAGCCCCATCTGGTCATCCGTTTGTATCCCAATGTCCCTTGAAAGTTCATCCACTGGAATCTAGTCACTACCTTAAAGATGATCTACTCTCCTTCACCCAGAAGTAATCAGTTGCCACCTACCAAAGGCAATCTATAGATTCACTGCAATGCCCAACAAATTGAAATGGCATTCTTCACAGAGCTAGAAAAACTATCTTAAAATTCATATGGAATCACAAAAGACCAAAGCAATCTTGAGCCAAAAGAGCAATGCTCAGGGAACACCATACTATATATAAAATATATAACAGAGCTATAGTTATAAAACCATCATGATACTGGCACAAAATAAACACATAGATCATACTGAAACATGAGTACATGCAATTTCAGCCACCTTATATTTGAGAAATGTGTGGGGAAAAGAGAGCATCTTCAAAAAATGGTGTAGCAGAATTAAATTGAACCCTTATCTTTCACATTGTACAAAAGTCAACTCCACATGTATCAAAGCCTTTAATATGAAACCTGAAACCCTGAAATTGCTAGAAGAAAACCTGGGCTGTACCCTACAATGTAAAAGTGCAGGAAAGAGCTTTCTAATTTGAAGAGCAGTTGCTCAAGCATTAAAGTCAACAATCATTAAACTAAAAAGCTTCTATACAGAAAGGAAAAAAAACCAAGAATGTGAAGAGGAAACCTACTGATTAGAAGAAAATCTTTACCTGACAGAGTATCTATATATAGACTAAACAAAGAACACATACACACACATACACACACACACACACACACACACACACACACACTCACACACACACACAAAACCCAAGCAACAAGAAAATAAACAAATCAATAGAAAGATCACCCATTCTGATCATTGTAGAAATGAAGGCGAATATGGTAGGCTACAAAGCAGCATAATTTCATTTTTATGTGAATCTTGAAGCCTACAATAAGGAATGATGAATGAAAGTATTTTGCATGGATCTTCCCAAATAGTGCAAAGAAATAGAATTTATGAAATAAACCCAAAGAGAAGATTAATTTTAAATAAAGCATTATTATAATTGTTATTGAATATTTGTGTATTTCATACATAATTTTTCAATCAGTCTTGAATACTTCTATACCTGATTTTTCATTGGCAGCCTCCCACAGTGCCCCCCCAATTGTAGCTCATGCACTCTGTCATTTTTGTTAGGGTCTATTATGTCAAATTACTCTCCCCAGCCATTCCTCAGTACCAGTTCATTCTTGGAGTTGTGGTCAGCCTGTCGGGAGTCCTCTCTTACAGAAGGCCAGTTTTCCTCATCCAACAGTGATCATCTCCCAATATTTCTTCAGCAAATATTGGTTCCTGGTACCCATTTCTGCAGTTCTATACTGGGTTTTTGTCTGGTTGACCTTTCATGAGTCTTGTGCATTCTGATACCAATGTTGTAGGCTCATATGTACAGTGTCCCAAGAGCTTGTAAGATTCATTTCCATTTGGTCTTGAACTACCTCCCTGGATCTTACAATCTTTTTGAACTCTCTTCCATATTGTTCCCTGAGCTCTCAGTGGGTAAAGCTGAATAGAGGTGACCTGTCCATGGAACCACACTCTGTAGACTCCTAATCTCCACGATTAGACCTTTCATGCCCTTTTGAGTTCCTGGCCTCCTGTTGCATGGTGGAGCTTCCTTAAGGAGAGATAAGAGGTTAATTAATGTCTTCTTGGATCCTTATTCTATGCTGCATGACCATAAGGTGTATAGGCTACATTATAGATGTGTCCCTTAGGCATGAACCACTCACAGTCCATGCTTGTTTGTAAAAAGTGAAGGTTTACTGCCAAATTTTAGCAAAAATCCTTGTGCAAACAAAAGACTTAGAAATAATTTATGTGCCTAGTCCCAGATGCAAACTTTCTGTGCAATTTTGAGAATACAGAAATTATGTCATGAAGACCTGGACTTCCACATCTCTAGGGTTGTCATCTCACTTAAGAAGCTAACTGGAGGGGGCTGGAGAGATGGCCTAGCGGTTAAGAGCGCCGACCGCTCTTGCAGAGGACCCGGGTTCGATCCCCAGCACCCACATGGCGGTTGAAAACCGTCTGAAAACTCCAATTCCAGGAGAACTCCAGTTCCAGGGGAATCCGAGACCCTCTTCTGACCTCCGCGGCATTGCACGACACGGGTGCTCAGACCCTCATGCAGACAGTACATTCATACACATACGGAAATAAATAAAATTAAATAAAAAAAATTAAAAAAAAAAAGAAACTAACTGGAAAATAAATAGTAATTAAACAGGGCAGGTTGAATGAGAATAGGTGTATTGATTTTTTATTTTATTTGGATAAAATTAATATTGACTTCTTCACAGGTGTTAGCAAAGTGGTAGTTGTAGATTTAAATTTAAAATTACTTTAAATTCAAAGTATAAGCATTAGTGGAAACTAAAGTGTCTCTAATTAAATATTGTACTCGCATGTGGCTCCTAAATATTTGAAGTCATTACAAGTAAGCTATTTTTTCATATTTTTTTTAAATTTTATTTATTTCCATATGTGTGTGAATGTATTGTCTGAATGCAAGTCTGTGCACCCGTGTCGTGCAATGCCGCGGAGGTCAGAAGAGGGCGTCGGACTCCCATGGAACTGGAGTTCTCCTGGAATTGGAGTTTCAGACGGCTCTCGGCCGCCATGTGGGTGCTGGGGATCGAACCCAGGTCCTCTGCAAGAGCAGTCGGCGCTCTTAACCGCTAGGCCATCGCTCCAGCCCCTCATATTTTTGATTACTTTAAACTCAAATTCATTTGGTGACAGTTATCCCATGTTACCAGTATTACAGATATCATAAGAGCCCCTCCCTCTTCATAGATTTGTGATTTCTAGTGTTGGATAAAGTAAACAAGAAACTTGTCAACAAACATAAAACAAGAGAAAAAATTTTATTGCAGTGAGTTCTGTGAGCTTAATGAATAAGTAATGTTTTGAGTTGTAATCTTGCAATAGTTTCAAGGTATTCTCCAGACCGTGGCAAAGAATTCTGGCATTTATTTCCTGGTTAACTCTAAAAGGCAAAATATAAATTATAGACATGTTATTTCTCCTTTTTCTCTTTGCCCAGGATTAGATACTAGCCTATGTTTTATTGATTTCTCTGGCATGGCTCTAGGTTTTGTGATTCTCTCCTACTTGTCCCATTTCCATTATTTACAAGTGACACCTGCAAAGGAGTGGTGGCTTTACTATACCACTGTGATGGTTATTCTGTAATGTCAACTTCACTGTATATTGAAGAAGCACCTAAGATGAGGACAGCTCTGGAGAGAACTAACTTCAAGGAAGGAAACTCAGCCCAATATTTGACAATACTAACCTACAACCAGGTAGCCTACCTGAAACAGAATTAGGAGAAGGATGAAGACTTGGGAGTAAACCTCTTACATATTTTTGTGTTATCATTTTGTGAGCTGCTGTGCTATAACACGCATCCCCTGCCATGGTTGGCAGAATCTTCTGAAACTTTGGGAAAACTGGTCATTCTTACATAGATTTATGTCCTTGTCTATTTGGTCTGGTTATTGTGACTATAAAACTAAGATAATAAAGACCTTTGTGGTTAAACACAATAAGCATATTTTTACACTTGCTACCTACAATTTTTGATTTAGTTTAAATATAGAGTTTTGAATATGTAATAGAAATGTGAGATGTCAAAGTTACAGTGGCTGTCACATGGAGTTTTACATTTTCCAAGCTTTACAGAAGAACATCTCTCTCTTTTTCTGTTTCTTATGAGAGTGTTACCTCTATTAATGAAATAGAAAAGCCAGGAGGAAAACTTGGATTTATAGAAGTAATTCTCTAAATGTATGTGGAAATTTTCCTTTTTCAGGTACTATGGAAAACCATTAATACTAGTTGTGTCAGATACAATGAAATAGTCAAATCTAGTTAGTAAATACCCATTCCTTATAACTATTTGGTATCGATCATGGAAGTATTCCAAATAAAATACTGAATCACAGGGAAGGGGTAGGGCTCTCTAAACTGAAATTGAAAAAGCTTTCTCAGCTGAAGTTGTTAGACTTAAAATTGAAAAGAATATAATAAGTTAACAGTGCTATGAAAAGATGATAGCATAAAAGTAAGTAATATTAGGAAACTTAAAGTAAAGCTATATAATTTGAATTTGGGGTAAAATTATAACACCACCATTAATATTGTATGCAATAAAATAGATGTTCTCAGGTTAGGTGTAAATTCTTTATTTTCTTTCTTTATAAATTTTAATTTATTTTTATTTGATGTATATGAATGTTTTGCCTGCATGAAGGAAAATGTACCAGGTGCACACAATGGCCACATAGGCTAGAAGATGCTGTTAGGTCCCCTGAAACTGGAGTTATGGGTGATTGTTAGCTGTCAAGTGGATTCTGGGAACTGAACCTGAGTCCTCTGCAAAAAATAGCCAGTGCTCTTAACCTCAGCACCATGTTTCTAGCCCCTATATTCTTATCAAATAACACATACTCTAACTGTTTTAGTGGACAGTTTTACTGTATGAATAAATTCCATATTGAATCTAAGAAAAATATGTTAGTTTTCTATAAGTAAATCTATGGTATAAGAATTTTACATTGATTTTAGAGGTTATCTATAGTTAACAAGCCTGATATCGACAACTGGATGATTCAGAATTTCTAAAAAGATAGAAACTGTAAATATATTTAAAAATAGAAACCTCGCTATTATACGCTGAAGCTAAAGAACAATTTAATGTTACATATATTGACAAATTGCTTAGTCAATAATACTATTGGGTGACTATGTGCTAGGGTAGTGATTATTTTTCTGTACAAATTGGATTGTGGTACATTACAGATCAGTATAACTTTTTAATGTAATCAAATGTAAGATCAAGAGTTAAATCAATTTGCTAATCTCCTGTTAGGTGGGCTGGAGATTAACTTTGCAAGTATTTCTGTACTGATAAATCAGCACAACTGCATTCTTCCACATTCTAGAGATAAAGCTAATAACATGAGGAAAACCCTCAGTTTTTATTAGGAGGAGGAGCAGCTTTATTTGTTTTAACCTTTTATTAGATATTCAAGCAATAATCACATTTAAAAAGATCAAAGTGAGGAAATTACATAAGATCATTGAGCTACGATACACATTTAATTACACATACCACATTCATTAAACAATATACCTGAAGGCTTGGATAATTTATCACTATTATAAATTGCTGTAAGGATGGAAGGGAGGCAAGCAGTCCTCACAGTCTGGGAGAACATAGAAAGGTGACTTTTGTTTATCAAAAAACTGTCAATAAAATTATATAAATTATTAAATTTGGGGGTTAGTAATTGGCTAATTTTTCCTTGACTTATTAGACTATCAAGTAAAAAAGCAACAATTGAGAAGATGTAAACAGTCACATTCTACTATTAAAATATAATTTTTGTGTGCCAAATCTCACCTCAGCAAACTGCCAATGCCAAGAAAGCATTTTTACATACTAAATGAAATTCTCTTCTTGAAATTTTATCTTTCAGTTTTCTAACTTTAATATATTCAATTGTTACAAATTTGTAAAATAGATCTTTAGAGTGAATTTATTTTCAATTTTCTAAAAGTATAATTTTATAGTTTAATATTTTGTTAATACTTTCAAGAAAATAGTATCAGTTCAAATGGAAAACAATATTATATTATTTTGTTCAGTACAAATACAATTAGTTTTCAATAAGTATCTGCAAGCCTTTAACATTGTATGTATTGCCTGAGGTTGAGGAATAGAATCAGCAAAGTTGGACAGTAAAATGTGGCCCTTGATTGTGTCCAATTTGGGTTTGTAAACTATATCATCCCTTGATTAACAAGATCACATACCTGGATGGCTTGTTCACTTTGACAAATCCACAGCTGATTTATCTGGGAAAACCACGTCCATGCTCTTTTCATTTCTGACTACTGACAGATATTAAGTCTTAGAAAGTCCAAGCAAGTCGGGACTTATAGCTGATGTATCCTCCTTTATTTTACAATGTGGATTCAAAATATTTAGGGTAACATGGCAGGCTTAAAAGTTTCTGTGTCTTGGAGCTGGAGAGATGGACTAGCGGTTAAGAGCACCGACTGCTCTTGAACAGGACCTGGTTTCGATCCCCAGCACCCACATGGCGGCTGAGAACCGTCTGTAACTCCAATTCCAGGAGAACTCCAGTTCCAGGGGAATCCGACACCCTCTTCTGACCTCCTCGGCATTGCACGACACGGGTGCACAAACCTACATGCAGACAGTACATTCATACACATAAAAAAAAAAGTTTCTCCATTTCAGTCCATTTTCTGATGCAGTCTTTCTGTTGTTCTTTTACTATGCATCCCTCTCCATGAGAAATATTTATATCTGGGTTGTTGGTACTAGCATCCACATATGAGGGACACCATTTGTCGTTTGTTTTTCTGGGACTGTGTTACTTCACTTAACATAATGTCTTCCAGCTCCATCCATTTACCTGCAAATTTCATGATGTTGTCTCTCTTTACTGCTGCATAGTATTCCATTGTATACATGTACCACATTTTCTCTATCCACTCATCGGGACACTCATTTGATCAACTTGATTGAACAAACAACCTGTCACCCCCCCACTGGATGGTGGGGCTGTAGGTGTTTGGGCACAACAGCCTGCAGATAGGTTTTGCATGAAGGATGCTTGTACTCATGGATTATCACTTATAGCTAAAAATGAAAAAAAAAAAAAACTGAGAGAAAGATGCAGGACAGTTATGGCAGAATGCATGATCTGGGATGGGGGGGGGGTGGGGGGGGGGGGAAAGGGAAATAAGCCTGAACTGAATTGGAAAAAATGTATGAAATGCACAAAGCATCAATAAAAACTAATTTAATTAGAAAAAAAAAAAGAATGAAAATTCCTTTTAAAAGTAAAAGTGTAAGCATCAAAAAAAAAAAGTTTCTGTGTCTTGCTGGGCGTGATGGTGCACACCTTTAATCCCTCAGGAGGCAGAGGCAGGCAGATCTCTGTGAGTTCAAGGCCAGCTTGGTCGATACAGCGAGTTCCAGTCCAGCTGGCCAGCTGGGAGTAAAGGGAGAACCTGTCTCAAAAACATCAATCGGGCTGGAGAGATGGCTCAGCGGTTAAGAGTGCCAACTGCTCTTGCAGAGTTCGATTCCCAGCACCCACATGGTGGCTAAGAACCATCTTTAACTCCTGTTCCAGGGAAATCTGATGTCTTCTTCTGACCTCAGCAGCATTGCTCGACACGGGTGCACCAACTTACATGCAGACAGTACATTCATACACATAAAAAAATAAATAAATGAATAAATAAATAAATAAGTTTCTTTGTATTTTAGTTAAAACAGGGGCAACAAGTGAGAAGCTACATTCTGAGGGGGGAAAAGAACACCAAGAATTAATGAGGAGGTAGCAGAACAGGACACTGTCGTATATGCCTTTAATCTGAGCACTCAGGAGGCAGAGGGGATCTTTGTAAGATTGAGACCACCCTGATCTACATAGTGAGTTTCAGGCCAGCTGAAGCTACATGGAGACCATGTCTCAAAACAAAACAGAGAGAGAGAGAGAGAGAGAGAGAGAGAGAGAGAGAGAGAGAGAGAGAAACATACCAGTGAGAGAGAGACACAGAGAGAAACAGAGAACAGCAAAGCTAACAGAGAAAAGCAGAGAATACAGGGAAAGGTAAAAAGCAGTGCATAGTTCAAAACTTGGCACCCTAGGGAATGGAACTTGAAACTATAGCTACAAGTAAAGCCTCAAGAACACATCTGATCCTTGTAATAACAGTACTTCTGACTTTAGGACAAACCCACAGTTCCCCAAATCATTAAATCTACTGCGGTGATTTAGTCCGAAAATTTTCCTCCTGCATGGGAGGCTAACACTGGAAAAGAAAGTGCTGCACTGACTCCTTATCTCAGAGTCCCTTACAAGTGAACAATCTTAAGTTTAATGTTTGAGAAACTCTGGAGATTTGAAAGCACAGAAAAATCATGCGCCCAGATCCTGCCGCAACTCTTCACTTACGCATTGAACGAGAGACAGACAAAGAGAGCAAGAGTTCTGGTACAAACCAATAGAGAAGTTAGTGCGGGGGGAGTTGGGGCTGATGGAGGAGTTAACTCATTACTTGTAGATTACTTCCAAGGCTGAAACTTACAAGCTCAAAACTAGGAAATCACTTATTTTACAGAAATCTTCCTTCCTGCTGTATGTGGTTTAATGTGGTCTGAGAGCTCTGAGGCTAAGGTGAGTTGCTGCAGCCTCCTATCTGGAGTGGGGTAGTTTATTGTAGGGCAAGGTTTGAACATGTTGAAATTGGTCAGGCTGTTTGCTTGAGTTTCTCGACTATTCTCTTACAAAACCGAAATCACTGTTTCTTCCAATCTCTTTTTTTTATTATTTTATTTATTTCTGTATGTTTATGAATGTACTGTCTGCATGCAAGTTTGTGCACCCGTGTCGTGCAATGCCGCGGAGGTCAGAAGAGGGTGTCGGATTCCCCTGGAACTGGAGTTCTCCTGGAATTGGAGTTTCAGACGGTTCTTGGCCGCCATGTGGGTGCTGGGGATCGAACCCAGGTCCTCTGCAAGAGCGTCGGCACTCCTAACCGCTAGGCCATCTCTCCAGCCCCTCTTCCAATCTCTGTAAGACTTGTCATATCCCCTGGGTTGAATGTTTGCCACACACCTGGGTGCACAGACTAGAGGTCCTCTAAAGCTAGTAGAAACATGCCCAGTCCTCAGTAACTTGGGGCTTGCAGGTTACCTGTAGGGAAAGTAGCTAATTCATTAGAGTTAATGCTGCCTGAATTTTGAAAACATACTTGACTGGCCTGGCTCCCCAGTCCAAACAGAGCAACAAGCTCGATGGTGTAGACAGGGACTCCAAGGGAAGTCACTTACAATCCACTCCACATGAACTGGCTGATTCTGGAATTAGAGGACCCAGAAAGAAACACCCTCAATACTTTGTCTTCCTTTATTTAAATTTAATTAAAACTTCATATTTTATTTTTTGTTTGCTTTTCATTCTTTCTTCCAATTGTATTGGGCATTTTATCTTGTTATTCAATTATTTAAAGCTCATTTATTTCTTTTTTCAGTTTTCCTGTAATTTTATTCTTCTTCATTTTTCCATTGCTTGCCTGGCAATTTTATTATTTTAGTATTAGTGTTTTTACAGTTATTTAACTTCATGGTTTTTCTATTGTTTTTGCCATTTCCTTTCTTTGGTTACTGGGTGAGGAGTGATTATATTTAAGTGAGTTTTAAATTATACTTTTCTATCTAGTTTGTTCAGTATTTTAAATGTAAGAGTGGATTTTTTTTCTCTCCTTTAAACGGCCCCATGGATTAATACTCAAGAGAAGGTCACTAAGAAGACTCTTACGGGGCTGGAGAGATGGTCTAGCAGTTAAGAGCACTGACCGCACTTACAGAGGACCGGGTTCGATCCCCAGCACCCACATGGCAGCCAAGAACCGTCTGAAACTCCAATTCCAGGAGAACTCCAGTTCCAGGGGAATCCGACACCCTCTTCTGACCTCCGCAGCATTGCATGACACGGGTGCACAAACTTGCATGCAGACAGTACATTCATACACATACAGAAATAAAAATAAAAATAAATTTAAAAATTTAAATTAAAAGAAGACTCTTACATAAAGTGGAAGAGGTGTATACTCCAAATATAAGTAAATTTCATTGTGGAAACATAAAAAATATGAATAATTAATATCATGTGAAAGTTGGTAACTCTTCAATAATTGAAACCAAAGATTTGAAAACAGATTAAATGCTGGAAAAATAATTCAATGAATCAATTTTAAGCCTTATGAATTAATTCAAAGAAGATATAAATCATGAGCTGAATGAGATAAGGAACAGTATATAAGATTTGAACAACAGAACACATGCATTGCAGTTACCAAGGTCCAGAACCTGTGACTAGATAGATCACATAACCTAGAGGAACTCCTACTACTGTTATTCTGCTAAGTGGACATAGTATTAATACAACTTCCAATGACTTATCACTTTACCCATAGATCAGTACATCATTTCAACAGAGAAGCTTCTTGTAGGAGTAGATAGTAACACAGATACCTACAGCCCATCAATTTGCATAGAATAAAAGTGTGGCACGCTCAGCCCTAAATGGAACACCTATCCCATCTTCCCTAAAGGGTCAAGAATTATTTTATAAAATGGACCTAAATGATTATAAGAGCCAGAGCTGATGGATAACTATAAGCAAATAGTGTTTTCAGACACTTCGGGACAGTTGTGCACGCGCACGCATGCATACACACACACACACACACACACACTCACACACACACAACAGCTCTGACAGTAGGCATAAGAACTGTGCTTGTAAATCCCAGAAAAACAAAAATCAAATACTCCAAAATGGAAAAGGAGGTGGTCATAATGTCCTAATAAAAGCTGAGGAGCTATTGGAAATTGCTACCTTCTGGGAGAGGAAGAGTTAGCCACTGATAGGCTATGCATGTTTCCATAGATAACCCTGCATCCTTATACATACTGGCAGAGCAAGTGGACTCACTGAGGACTGTGTGTGTGTGTGTGTGTGTGTGTGTGAGAGAGAGAGAGAGAGAGAGAGAGAGAGAGAGAGCATATGGAGTAAGGAGGAAACAGTGGTAGGAAGGTGGGTGTATTGTAGTGGAGAGAATGTGGGCTGGACTTAACCAAAATGCACTATACACAAACATTTAAAAAGTGGGCTTGGCATTTGGTCAATAAGTTAGAAATTTAAAAAATAGAATCAGTGGACGTGAAAAGCTCAATAAATGAAATAAAAATCAGTGGAAAGCATCACCGGTAGCCTAGATGATAAAATGCAGGACTTTAATATAGAATGATGAATTACTATACTTGGGAAATTATAAAGAAAAATAGTAACCATAGCATTCAAGAACTCTAGGATACAATTCAGAGACGTCTATATTTTTGACAGCAACATGGGTAAAAAAAATGTAATAAAAAACAGAGAGGCATCCTTCAATCTTGGTGGTCAGGTGAGGCAGGTCAGGGTACCAGCACAAAGGAGTCTCTCCCCCCCTCCACCCCCACACTCAAGCTACTGGTGTTGTGGTGGATATGTGGTGGAGAAAATAAGCTGCTGGTGCTGTGGTGGGGATGATGCAGCAAGCACAGTGTCAGTGATTCTAGGTTGCATCGCCAATGCTGAGGAAGAAACTGGCAGGAAGCAGAGTGACCAACCAATCCTCCTTATTAACATTTGAGATTAGAATCAAAATCCAAACAAACAAACAAACAAAAAATCTGCATGCAAAGACAACGAAAAAAACAACAATATGAGAAAAGCTCATAATAAATCCACACCTAACTCTACCAGTCCTATAGAAGATCCCAACAATAAGATATCCCTGGAAGAACAATTGTAGACATAGTCAAAGAAATCAAAGAATATAAAGGACAAATCAGAGAACTAGGGGGAGAAAATGAAAAACTCAGGAAGGAGCTAGAAGTAAAGAATGATAAACTCTGGAAAGAAGTAGAGAAACACAAACTCCGAAATGAACAAGAGGGAGAGAATGACAAACTCCAGAAGGAAGAGGAAACAATGAAAAGATCTCAGGCTGAAAGGAAAAAAAAAAACTGACCAGCAAAGCAAAGAGCTAGAAGAAGAGAATGAAAAGCTACAAAAGGAAGTGGAAATACTGAAGAAATCAAAGGATGAAATGAAAAAGGAAATTGAACGTTCATTGAATCAACAGAAAGGATGGGAAAAAGCCTCAGAAGCAGAAAAAGAATATCAGGCTTACAGGACAACACGGTGCAACTAGAATCCTCAAGTATAGATTATGAAATTTTTTTTAAAAACCCAAGAGTGTAACTACCAGGAAATGTGGGACACTATGAAAAGACCAAACCTCCATATCATAGGGATAGAGGAAGGAGAAGGATCCTAAGATAACGTTATTGATCAGACCTTCAACAAAATAATAGAAAATTTCCCCAAACTGAAAAAATACAAACCCTTACAAATACAAGCACATAGAACACCAAATAGACAGGACCGGAAAAGAAATTCCCCAAGAAATTCCCCATGTTATATCAAAGTTAAAATACTAGATGCTCAAAACAAAGACAAAACACTAAACACCACAAGGGAAAAACAAATTACATATAAGAGGAAACTCATAAGAATTACAGCTGACTTCTCAACACAAATGATGAAAGCAAGAAGAACATGTACCAAAGTATTCTCAGTGCTAAATGACTGTAGATGCCAACCCAGATTACTATACATAGCAAAAATGTCAATTATAGTTGAAGGAGAAAGAAAAAAAATCTTTCATGACATAACCAAAGTGAAAGAACACATGTGAAACACTTCAGAAAATACTCGAAGCAATTCAAAGAAGAGAGGAAAGGAGCAGCTACCCTTAAGCAAACCAAGAGAGAAATTACCAAAAGCATAACAGAGAAAATAAATACCTAGACCAAGAACACAAATGAAAAATAAGTTGAAAGGAAGCAACACACTTCTCTCAATAATAACCTTAAATATTAAGGTCTAAATTCCCCAACTAAAAGACATAGACTTGGAGAATGGATTAGGAAATAGAATTCATCTGCATGCTGGCTACAAGAAACACATCTCACCCTCAAGGACAGACTCCAACTCAAAATGAAAGTATGGGGAAAAAAATTCCAAGCAAATGGTACCAAAAAGAAAGCAGGAATTGCTATTTTAATATCAAACAAAATAGACCTCAGAGTAAAATTAATCAGAAGAGACAAAGAGGATCATTACATTCTTATCAATGGAAGAAGTAACCAGAAAGATTTCAAAATCTTAAATATTTATGCACCAAATTCTGGTGCACTGATCTTTATAAACACAATCCTTCAGGACCTCAAGACACAGATTAATACCAGCACACTAATAGTGGGAGACTTCAATACCCAAAGAGTCCCTTGGATAGGTCAACTGGACAAAAAATAAACAGAGAGACAATGGAACTGAACAATACACTGCGCCAAATGGACTTCACAGATGTCTGCAGAATATTCCACCCAAACACCAGAGAATATACTTTCTACTCAGCGCCCCACAGAACATTCTCCAAAATCGACCACATACTGGGACACAAAAGAAATCTCAATGAATACAAAAGGATTGAAATTATTTCATGCATTCTATCAGACCACAGAACATTAAACGTAAATATGAACACCAGGATAATCCCTACAAACTACAAGAACACATGGAGACTAAACAATGCAAGCCTGAATAATGAGTGGATAAGGGAAGAAATAAAGAATGAAATAAAAGCATCCATGGAACTAAATGAAAAAGACAATACAATACAACAGCACCTATTGGATACATTAGAAGTAGACCTAAGAGGAAAATGTATAGCCATAAGTGCCCACACTAAAAAAAAGGGGGGAGCTGGAGAGAGTTCAGTGGTTAAGAGCACTGAATGCTATTGCAGAGGACCCGGGTTCAGTTCCCAGCACCCACATGGCAGCTAAGAACTCCAGTTCCAGGGTAATCTGATGCCCTCTTCTGACCACCGCAGCATTGCATGACATGGGTGCACCAACCTGCATGCAGACAGTGCACCCATACACATAAAAAATAATAAATAAAAATTTTACAAAAGAAAGGGAATAAATAAATGATCTAACAATGCAACTAAAAACACTTGAGAAACAACAACAAATGAACCCTAAACCCAACAGACAGGAATAAATAACAAAAATCAGAGCAGAAATCAATGAAATAGAAACAAAGAAAACAATATAAAAAATCAATGAATTCAAAAGCTTGTTCTTTGAAAAGATAAACAAAATGAACAGACCTCTAGCTCAGTTAATCAAAAGAAAGGGGAAATCCAAATCAATAGCATACATGATGAAAGGGGAAACACCACAACAAAGAAAAGATCCAGACAAGCTTAATAGAAGAAAGATAGCATCTTCAGCAAATGGTGTTGGCAAAACTGGATCACCATTTGTAGAAGAACAAAACTAAACCCCTCCCTCTCACTCTGTACAAAAATGAACTCCAAATGGATCAACGATCTCACCCTGAAACCCAAAACCCTGAAGGTGATAGAGGAAAAAGTTGGCAGCAACCTACATAGCTGTAGGAAAAGACTTTTATATCAAACAGCAGCCACACAGGAAATAAGATCAAGAGCTGAAATGTCGGACCTCATCAAACTCAAAACCTTCTGTACAGTGAAAGAGACAATCAAGGAAGTGAGGAGAAAACCCCCAAAGTGGGAAGTAACCTTCACCAGTGATACATGTGACAGAGCATTAATGTCCAGAATATTTAGACTACTTTAAAAAAAAAAAAAAGCAAAGAAGTAAGAAAACAAATGACCTACTCAAAAGATGGAGTAAGAGCTGAACAGACACTTCACCAGTGAGGAAGTAAAGATGGCTGAGAATCATCTTAAAAGTGTTTAACATCAGGGTTGGAGAGATGGCCTAGCAGTTAAGAGCACTGACTGCCCTTGCAGAGGACCCGGGTTCGATCTCCAACACCCACATCGTGGCTGAGAACCGTCTTTGACTCCAGTCCCAGGGGAATCTGACCTCCTCTTGGCATTGCCCCAACAGGGATGCAGAGACCTACATGCAGACATACATTCATACACATAAAAATAAATAAAATTTTAAAAAGTGTTTAACATCATTAATAATTAAGGAAATGCAAATTAAAACCACTGTATGGTACCATCCCACTCCAATAAGACTGGGTGGAAGGTATATATACATATTTTAGAATAATATAACATTAAATGGAAAAATGTGAATGCCTAAACATATTTTGGAGTTAGCATACAGTTTATTCTCAGAGGTCATAATTTTGATACATATAGGCATATTGTACATGTTGTTTATATAGGCATATTTTGGAGCAAAACAAAGAGGAGGAAGCAACAACATAAGAACTGGGTCAAAGAACTAACTGATATAGTTAAATTCTCCCCAAAACAACAAGCCTCTGCAGGAAAAAAAAATCCTTTGAAAGACTGAGAGAAAGATGTAAGACATGTATGGCAGAATGAATAAACTGGGTTGGGGGAAAGGCAGGGATAGGGGAATGTATCCAAGTGGACTGAAAATTATGTATTAAATACACAAAATATCGATAAAAAAGAACATAAGAATATAATGAATAAAGAAATGAAATAATAGCAGAAATTTTCCAAAATCTTGGAAAATCTATGTACATTTAAGTACCAGCAGCATGTAAGACCTCAATAGACATTTTAAGAAAAGACAAAGTGGGTCCAGAGAGATTCCTTCTCAGTGAAGAGCACTGGCTGCTCTTGCAGAAGAATGGGTTCAGTTTCCAGCACCCACATGGCAGTTAACAACCATCTGTACCTCTAGTTCCAGGGGATCCAATGCCATCTTCTGACCTCTGAAAGTATTGCACAACACAGGTGCATTTACATGCATGCAGGGAATACACTCATACATATAAAATAAAAATAATAAATATTTTTAAAAAGAAAAAAACAAAGCTCAACAAACATCATATTATATTTGAAATAGAGGAAAGAATTCAAAGCAGCAGGAGAAAATTTCCAAGTTATTTCCAACACTCAAATCTATGTGAATCATAACAGATCTCTGAGGAGAAACTCTAAATGCCAGAAGACAGGGAAATGGTGTATAACACTCCTTAGTATTGAACCAAAGGATTCATCCTACTGTAGAGATACCTGTACATCTATGTTTGTTGCTTCTTTTTTCACAAGAGCTAAGAAATGGAAACAACCTAAATGTCCCTCGACTGACAAATGGATAATGAAAATTTATTACATATATAGAACGGAGTTCTATTCAGCTTCAAGGAAAGACAAAATTACAGGTTAGACAAAATTTGAAGGTTAATGTATAGAACTAGAAGCTGTTATGCTAAACAAAGTATCACAGATTCAGAAAAGCAAGTGACTTATGTTCTCCCTCATTCGCGTATCTTAACACAAATTATATGTGAGTGAATATCCTGATGTAACATTAGGAACCAGGAAAATGAAATGGAAGCACAGAGGTACAGGGAAATAAAGGGTCTGAGAGAGGGAAATAGTAGGAGACCAGGGAGGAAAGGGGAATAATGGGGGTAGGGAAGGAAGCCTTCAACTGGGAATAGAAGAGGGAAGGATATACAAGGAACCATCGGGGTAAAGGTTAAGGAGCTTATGAATCTTGAGAAATTAATAAGGATAGAGAAAGATATTTTAGCATGGAAGATGGAATGACTAAGGAAACAATCAGTCATTTGTGGACAAATGACCAAGAGGCTCTTTCTTGGCCTGGGTATTTCTTTTGAAGAGATAAATGGAACCAATAAATTAGTAGATAGATAATAGTGACTTAAAAAATAAAGCTGGAACCATTAGTAGTATCCATTGGATTTATCAAAGTCCTTTCCTTTCAGCATGTGCAGCATCAGATGAGATACTATCTATCCTTTGAGACATGAGGACATTTTATGGGGTCCATTAAATGACTTCAAATGGACAAATCATATTATATACAGTTTTAGTGGATGTACTGATATATGTGAGTGATTTTGTTATGGCAATATATTGATGGGATATAGCCCTGTTGTAATTGACACGCTCATTTCTCAAATGTTATTTGTTACTCTTCATTCTACATGGCTTAAAAAATCTTCATTGCTTTTAGAGCAAAAAAATGCTGTATCATATCTCATAAAAAACACTATTGGAGGTAAAGACTCAAGTAGAACCAGGTATAATATTAGATGACTTCAAAATGCCTCTGCAATCCATAGATTAAATAATTCGGACAGAAAGCTTTAGAAACTACAGAGTTAAACTATATAACATAGTAAATAGACTTAAGAGACATGGATAGAATATTCTGTTCAGCAGTTGTGTGATACATATTCTCAGTAGCTCATGGAATTTTATTCAACATTAATCATATCTAAAGCCACAAAAAACTCAAAACATTTAAAAGTTGAAATAATTCCTTGTAACTTATTATATTATAATGGAATAAAATTAGACATCAAAAACTCACAATACAGGGTCTTGAACTATCACTTGGTCATTGAAAAAAAAAAACAGAAAACTAAGGAAAATCCACATATCTTGATGAAAATACACTTAAAGAAATGCTATAGCTTATAGTAGCTTACAGGCAGTGGTAAGGGGAAATTTATCTCTATGAGCACCTGCATTGAAAATCAGAGAGGATAAGCTGGGCGTGGTGGTACACACCTTTACTCCCAGCACTCAGGAGACCAAGGCAAGCTGAACCCTTGAAATTCAGGCCAACCTGGTCTACATATGGAGTTTTACTCCAGCTGGGACTACAGAAAGACTCTGTCTTAAAACAAATAAACAAATATAAAAGCCCCAGAGATATTACCAATAAATAACTTGCTAAAAGTAAAACAAGCCTAGCCAAACATTGCTAGTAGGAAAGAAATAATGAATATTGGAACTAGAATTAAAGAAATGGGAAATAAAAGAATTCAAAGCATCAGTGAAACAAAGTTTATACTTTGTAAGTCTGACAAACCTGTACTTTGAATTAGAATGTCTCCCATAGTGATGTGAATAGGCACAGTTTGTCTCCAATTGGTGGGGGTTTAGGAGTTGTAGCCTTGCGGGAGGAAGCACATCATTGGGGAAAGGCTTTCAGAGTTCTTGTCGCCATCCTATTCTTCTCTTCTCTTCTCTTCTCTTCTCTTCTCTTCTCTTCTCTTCTCTTCTCTTCTCTCTCTCTCTCTCTCTCTCTCTCTCTCTCTCTCTCTCTCTCTCCTTTAAGATTTGAGCTCTCAGGTTTCTGCTCTAGCTGCCTCTGCCACCATGTTTGGCACTTGTGGCCATTCCTCCCTGCCATGATGGGCTCTTACATCTGGAAGCATAAGCCAAATAAATGCCTCCATCTCTAGGTTGTGTTCCTCATGAGGTTTTATCATACCAACAGAAAAGTAACTAAAAGAGCAAACCAGTACCCAAACTAATCCAAAGAAAAATACTGAAATGATTGAAGTGACTGAAAGAGATATTATACCTCTGAAACTCAGTTTGAATAGTTACATTACAATAAACTGAAAAATACAAAGTAAATGGAAAAATCATAGACACATGTCATAGGTCATAATACAATCAAGAAGATGCAATCAACACCAACTTATCAATAATAAGTCATGAAGTTGGAGCAGTACTATATGTCTTCTAACAAAGAAAACCCCAGTACCAGGTGGATTTCTACCTAAATTCTAACAGATATATAAACAGGTAACACGTGTTCCTCAAATTATTCCTTAAAATGGAAAGAAAGTGGATGCTTCTTAATACATCATATGAAAGCAGTGTTACCTTGATAACAAACAGGGAAACCAAAAAATGAAAGGAAAATAGAGAAGAGGAGAGAGAGCAAGGAAGGGAGGAAGGGAAGGAAAGAAGGAAAGAAAGGAAAGAAGGAAGAAATGAACAAAGAAACAATGAATTTAGAGCATAGTAGAAGATGTAGTAAAGTGGAAGGGGTGATTGCCTACCATGCACAAATCCTTGGGTTCAACCCCTAGCATTGCACAAAACTTGATATAGTGGCACATACTTATAATCATAGTACATGGAATGTGGAGGCAGAAGGATGAGAAGTTCAAGGCTATCTGCTACATAGCACTGTGAACTCAAGGACGGACTGGGAAACATGAGATTCTTCTAAAAAATAAAATAACAGATGTCTTCCCCACTCCTGACAGAAGAAGCAAAGGCTCTGCCATAGGCAACCTGTGAAATCAGCGTAGGGGGCTGTGGGGAATGCAGTCAGAAAAGACTGAAACTGCTGCTTATTATCAAGCATTATCAGGCATGCGCCATGTAATTTGTAATGTAGGGCCCCTGGTTGGATTAAGGGCAGAATCGCTGCAAAAATCAGAGGCAGGGTGCTAGCCCAAGAGGATGCCACCAGAAACTGTGGACTGGGTACATCTGATGGCATTTCCAGAGGCCTCAGGATCTGTGCCTGTGACTCCAGTGTCTTATGGTTACCCAGTGTTACCCTGTATGGCCTCCAGCAGATCACCATTCTCTTAGATTGCTTCCACCCCTCCTGGATGCTCAGATGGGCCAGCTTCTCCGCAGGTGGTTTCTGATCAATCTCTTGCAATCCAAGGACCAATGCTTCTTGCCTGACTGTGGGAAGACACAAGAAAAACCTCTTCCCATGTTAGTAGGGGGCCTGGACCCTTCCACTGTCCCTACATTGATTCTTGCCAAAGTATCAATGGTGTTTCATTGTGACTTGTCAGAAGGCTCCATTGCTTTTGGACTGAGGTTATCATGTCTAGTTTGGCAATTAGCAGCAACTCCTGGGAGCTGGCCAAGAGCAGGCTATCCTAATCATGATGGCAATTGCTTCTAGGCAGGGAGTTATTTTTGGGATTCCATGATATACAGGGTAAGTCATTTCAGAGATACATGAAATGGACATATTGCCCCCACCAGACAAACTCCATGAGCAAGAATTATCCCCATTAAAGGGAAAGAGGAGTCAAAGCTAACAGTGAGGACTCCCTGCAGAGCAGCATTTATTCTTTGAAGAACAATATATGCTTCTAGGTTTATACTGCAGAGCAAAGAAGGGCCCCTCAGGCATCATAAAAGGCATCTCCTTCAAGGATATATGAATCCATGTGTGCAGCCAGTTGATAGCCTCCAACGCCTTTTGGAGCTGGTTAATGGGACAATGTATCAGGGAGTTCAATTATTTGCATCTGAAGCTGAATCAGCCTAGTCTCTAGAATTGACCCCAGAAACTTGTAGGGAAGGACAAGTTAAATTTTCTCCTGGAAGACATTTAAATGGGCATCCCCAAAGGCTGCTAAGACTTGTGGAAATAGGGAGTCCAGGACCACCCTGTCACAGTGAGCTAGGAAAACATCATCCATGTGGTGGATGATGTCCAGCCCTAGGATCTTAGAAAACCTTTCCCAAACATGACCAACAATAAGGGACAGTAAATGCAAAGCAAGTTCTGTCCTCTGGGTGAATGGGAATAGAAAAGAGGCAATCTTTAATATCAAGAATGGCTGAGAGCCAAGGAAGTTTAAGTTGGTTAGTTCCCATCCTTTTCATTGTAGCATTTAGACCCTAATGGTCATGGAGCAAAGGACACTTCCACTACTGTTTCTTTTGAATCACAAAGACAGGGGCATTTTAGGCCACATTTCCTCCCACACCCTGAACAAAGGACATTCAGTTAGTTTCCATTCTTTTGGAACATCCTCCTCCCTAATGATGATGATTCAGTCCTCTCCAGTATCTGATAAGCATTTAAAATCCTTATCCCTGGACTCGGGTACCACAGTTGGGTCATGTGTTCAGACTCAGGTTCCAGACCTGGTAGGAGCACTTGGAGCAGCCTGACACTGCTCCAGGCAGGTAAGCTTAGGACAGATTGACTTTTGTGCTGCTGGACAATTGATTTTCTGGTCTGTGGAAGAGGGTCTGGTGGCTAGTGGAGGCTAGATTGTAGCCCTAAGCCTGGGGAGTCGCTCTTCCCCCCTCACAGCTGGAAGGGGTCCTGAGTTTGGGTCTGACTCTGGTGCCTGACTCAGGTGCCGGGGCATGGGCTAAGCCAGGCATCCCCCCCCCTCATCTGCCAACAACTGGAATTGACAAAGAGAGAGTATCTAGTGGATTGGAATAGGAAAACTCTCAGAACAGGAAAGGAAGAGTGACTTAGACTTCCAATATCCAATCTATAAACAAAAGTGAAAGCCTGAAAAACCTAGACAAGTCAAGATGCCATAAACAAGGATGGGGAGAAGAAGAAATTAAAAAAAAGCATTGGAAGGAGGTAAGAAAAACAAAACAAGCTTTCAGCTTTCAACACACTGAAAAGGCATTTGTGATTTGAATCACAAAACGGAAACCCACATGCCAGGGACACGATGAAGGGACAACAATGGGAAAGGTGCAGGATAATTCCACACCATGCTCTACCAACCCTGTAGGAGATAGGTAAAATGGGATCCCCTTGGAGGTGACCCCAGAAACAGACCTTAGAGGAATAATTGCAGACTTATGCAGAGAAATTAAAGAACATAAAGAAGAATTCAGAGAACTAAAGGAAGGGATTGACAAACTCCAGAAAGAACTAGAGAGAGAAAAAAAAAACACCTTAAGGAAGCAGAAACACTGAAAAAAGAAGCCAACCAACGAAGTAAGGAGCACCAAGAAGAGATTGAGAAACTCAAAAAGGAAATGGATATATTAAAGAAATCACAGGATGAAATGAAAAAGGAAATAGAACACTCATCCAATCAAGAAGAAAGTAAAGGAAAAAGCTCAGAAATAGAATAGGAGGATAAGCAGAACAAAAGAATATCAGATCTGGAAAGATACACTGAGCAACTAAAGAACTCAACTAAGATTATGAAAATTATAAAAATACACAACATAAAGTGGAACAACCAGGAAATATGGGACATTATCTGCAAAAGAATTCAAACCTACTGCATCATATGGAATTAGAGGAAAGGAGAAGAATCCAAACAGAATAGTATTGAGCATATCTTTCAACACAAATAATAATAGATGAAAACTTCCCCACAACTAAAAATAGAGCAACTCCATTCAAATACAAGAAGCCATACGGACTCCAAATAGACAAGATTCAGAGAAAAGAAATTCCCCACGCCATATTCATAGTCAAAATGCTAGATGCCAAAACATAGCAAGATAAAATTCTGGAAGCCCACAAAAGAAAAAACCAAGTCACATACAAAGGGAAACCCATCAGAATACAACACTGATTTCTTGGCGCAACAACCATGAAAACAAGAAGAACATGGAGCAAAGATATTCCAAGTGTTAAAGATGACTAGGATGCCAACCCAGAATATCTTACCCAGCAAAAATGTTGTATTACAGTTGAAGGAGAGGAGAAAAAATCATTCCTGACATAAACAACAAGAGCTATAGAATAAATATCCCGAAAACCAACTCTCCAGAAAATACTTGTAGCAATTTCAAAGGGCAGAAGAGAAGAGCAACTATCCTCAAGCACCCTAGGAGAAGAAACTAATAAAACATAATCGTAGGAGTAGAATCAGAGATCAGAGGGCGGACTAAAAGTCCCAAATGGATAATAAGGTGAAAGGACAATAGCAACATCCATCTTTCAATAACCTTAAATACTGGGCTGAACTCTCCAACAAAGGCATAGACTGTGAAGGAATTGAAAAAAAAAAATTCATCGTTTTGTTGTCTGCACGAAACCCATCTCAATTTCAGGATAGGCACCCAACTTAAGATGAAGGGATTGAAGAAAATATTCCAAGTAAATAGAACCAAAAAGAAAGCAGGGTGTTGCTATTTATATCCGACAAAAAATCGACCTTCAAAGTAAACGAAATCAAAAGAGACAAAGAGGGCTCTGACATCTTTATTAAAGGAACAATTAACGATGAAGATCTCACAATCATTAATACATATGCACCCATATACCCCGGGGGTGGTAACCAAACTTTATAAAGACAATTCTTCATGATTTCAAGGCTCAAATTAAACCCAACACACTAATAGTAGGGGATCGTGTATTCAATTTACCCCACTAATTCCTTTAGACCCGAATTCAAAAGCCAAAGGATCTTAAAGAGACATCTGAAACTAAAGAGCATCTGAACTGAATTATTACAATTACACCAAATGGATCTCACAAACATCTATCGAATATTTCACCCCCAAACACCAGCAGAGGTGTTTGAGAATACACTTTCTTACTCTCAGCCCCCCAGGAAACATTCTCCAAAACAGACCACTATCACTGGGGACACAGGGAAAAAACTCAACAAATAGAAAAGGATTACTAACTCTAATGCATTTTATCAGACCACAGTGCAATTAAAAACACTTCCATATCGACCCCAGGATAAGCCCTACAACCTTTCCTACATATGAAGAAACCCATGGAGACTAAAAACCAACATCTCCTGAATAATAAGGGAATGGGTAAGGTAAGGGAAGAAAAAGAAATAAAGAGAAAAGAAAATAAAGAAAGAAAGAAAAGAAATAAACATTCCTGGAATTACTGAGATGACAATTGATAAAGCAAAAGCAAAACCTATGGGACACTTTTAAAAGCAGTCCTTAAGAGGGAATTTTAGTTTATATTTTATAGTCCTACATTAAAAAAACAGAAAGAAGGAAAAAGAGCACAAGTGGAATGCTTCTAACACGGGGCCAGCTTCAAAGTTACTTGAAGAGAGAGGCCAACAACAAATGAACCCTAAAAACAACAGCAGCAGACAAAAAAGAAATAACAAAAATCCGGAGCCAGAGCAGCGGATCACTGAATTACACACAAAAAAAGATACACAAAATCAATGAAATCCAAAAGTTGGTTTCTTTGAGAGAATAAACAAGATATGGACAGGACCTCTAGCCGAGTTAACTAAAAAAAAAAGGAATAACTCCAAATCAATTAGAAATAGAATCTGTGATGAAAGGGGACATACCACAACAGACAATGAAAAGATCCGGGCAAACCATAAGGGATTACTCCAAAAACCTATACTAAATTTTGCAAACCTAGAAGAAAATTAGTCATGATATCTGAAATCTGGGAATCACCAAAGCTTAACCAACCAAGAAGAGAGGAGCGACGCGTATAAATAGTCAATAATTCTTACGAGGATCGGGAACAGCGTAAACAGTCCAATATTATATGAGGAAATTGATGATTTAATAAGCAGCCTCCCAACCCAAAAAATGCCCCAGGGCCAGATGGTTTCACATCAGATTCTATATAATATTTCAAAAAAAAGACTTACAACCATTACTATCAAACTTTTCAGAAGGATTTACAAATGGAGGGAGTTCTCTCAGATTCCATCTATGAAGCCAGCATCACCCTACTACCAAAACCAGCCAAAGATATAACCAAAAAGGAGAACTATTAGAACTCATCTCCCTAATGAACACAGGATGCCAAAATTCTAAACCAGGATCCTGGCAAATCGCATACAGACCCACATCAAGAAGATCATCCACCATGACCAAGTTGGATTCATACCAGAGATGCAGGGATGGTTCAACATACGAAAATCAATAAATATCATCAAGCATATAAATGGACGGAAAGACAAAAACCACACCATCATCTCAATTGATGTGGAGAAAGCCTTTGACAAAATTCAACATCCCTTCATGTTTAAATTCCTGGAGGGAAATGGATTGAGGGATCATTCCTTAATGTAATCAAAGCCATATACAGAAAACCCACAGCCAACATCATCCTAAATGGGGAAATGACAGCAGCATTCCCCTTAAGGGTAGGAACTCGGTAGGGCTGCCCCCTGTCACCACTCTTCTTCAATATAGTGCTTGAAACCCTTGCTAGGGCAATAAGGCAAGAAAAGGAAATTAAAGGAGTTCTAATTGGAAAAGAGGAAGTCAAGCTATCCCTTTTTGCTGATGATATGATTGTCTACTTAAGGGACGCTAAGACCTCCACCAGGAAACTCCTAGAAACGATTAAGAACTTCAGTAAAGTGGCAGGATACAAAATAAATCTAGAAAAATCAGTAGCCTTTCTCTACACCAACAATAAGCAACTGAAGACAAGGAGACCTTCCCACTTAAAATAGCCTGAAAAACAATAAAATACCTAGGAACAAACCTAACCAAAGACACCAAGGATCTCTACAACCAAAATTTTTGAACCTCTGAAGAAGGAAATTGAAGAAGACATCAGAAGATGGACAAACCTCCCATGCTCATGGATTGGGAAAATAAATATATTAAAATGTCCATTCTACCTAAACTCGTATACAGATTTAATGCAATCCCAATCAAACTCCCCAAGAGCTTCTTCACAGGTTTGGAAAAATAAATCCTCAATTTCATTTGGAAAAACAAAAGACCCCGAATAGCCAAAGCAACCCTGAGCAAAAAGAGGAATACAGGGGGGATCTCTATACAGGACTTAAAATTATACTACAGGGCTATAGTCATAAAAACAGCTAGGTATTGGCACAAAAACAGACCAGTTGACTGATGGAATAAAACTGAAGATCCAAACCTGAGCACATACAACTTCAGCCACCTCATATTTGATAAAAGGGCCAAGAAGACACAATGGAGGAAAGACAGCATCTTCAACAAGTGGTGCTGGCAAAACTGGATCACCACTTGTAGAAGAATGAAATTAAACCCCTACCTCTCGCCCTGCACAAAAGTCAAATCCAGATGGATTAAAGACCTCAACGTGAAACCCAAAACTCTGGAAGTATTAGAAGAAAAACTTGGCAACAGACTACAGGACATAGGCGTAGGAAAAGACTTCCTATATCAGACAGCAGCTGCACAAGAAATAAGATCAACAATTGACAAATGGGACTTCATTAAACTCAAAAGCTTCTGTACATCAAAAGAAACAATAAAGGAAGTAAAGAGAAAACCCACTGAGTGGGAGGAAACCTTTACTGCAGATACATCTGACAAAGCATTAATTTCCATAGTGTACAAACTACTCAAAAAACAAAGAAAAAAGAAAACAAATGAATCACTCAAAAGATGGAGCAAAGAGCTGAATAGAGACTTCACAGAGGAGAAATTAGAGATGGCTGAGAAACATCTTAAAAACTGTTCAACCTCACTAATGATTAGGGAAATGCAAATTAAGACCACTCTAAGATATTACCTCACTCCTATAAGAGTGGCCAGGATCAAGAAAACAAATGATACTATGTGCTGGAGAGGTTGTGGGGAAAGGGGAACACTCATCCATTGCTGGTGGGAATGTAAACTTGTACAGCCACTATGGAAAGCAGTGTGGAGAACCCTTGGAAGACTCAAAATGAGCTTGCCATTTGACCCAGTCACAACACTCCTAGGTATATACCCACAAGACTCATCTTACTGCAGAAATACATGCACAGCTATATTTATTTCAGCTCTGTTCACAATAGCAAAATGCTGGAACCAACCCAAATGCCACTCAACTGACGAGTGGATAGAAAAAAATGTGGTACATGTACACAATGGAGTTCTCTGTAGCAATAAAGAAAGATGATATCATGAACTTTGCAGGTAAATGGATGGAGCTGGAGGATATTATATTAAGTGAAGTAACACAATCACAGAAAAACAAACGACGAATGATATCCCTCATATGTGGATGCTAGCATCAATAACCCAGTTATTAATATTTCTTGTGGAGAGGGATGCATATTAAAAGAACAACAACAGAAAGACTACATCAGAAAACTGACTGAAATTGTAAACCGAGAGGTGTGGGAGGGGCAGGAGAGGGACATGGGTCTATATTCTATTAATGTATATATAATTTAAAATTCCATGGTATTTTACTTAAAATTTATTTAACAATAACTTTGGGATTAGCATATACAAATGTTCTCTATAATTTTTGTGTTATGCAGTATCATCTTGTAACATCCTCTTTTACCTGTAGGATAAGTTAACTTAAGGAATTAAATTTGTTTCCCAAATTAGCAACATACAGTCACCCAAAAAAAGCATGGACAAATTTGATGAAATTTACACCTTGATCCCTGCCTATAGGCATGTGTACTACAACTGCCTTTTTGAGACTCATGGGTCAAAAAAAAAATAAAAAATAAAATAAAGGGGGGATACAGTTACATATTAAACCTTTTTGTCAAAAACTTCCAATATAATCTTAAGACTAACCATGGGAAAAGATTTTTATGTTCTCACAGGTCAAAATGTCACCAACTCAAAGGCTGAGAAAGAAAGGATACAGCCTTCCATCGTGTAGGTTGTACCAAGAAATACCAGCAGAGAAGTTCACCCATCTTAACACTAAAAGGAAGAAAAGCCTCAGACTGCTACAGGCATCAAACATCTCTGAGGACTATAGTGTAACATCTGTTTACAGTGAGTCCTAATGAACTTTACCTTCTAGGTGCAGCACAGTTTCAATATGAGAGACCTCCTTACCTCTTTTTCATAGAACAAAGAAAAACATGGTGGTAATGAAGTCATCCTCTAACTGTAAATTAGAGCTGACTGTTATAGAAATAATCTCTTATAAAACTGGTAAAACTGCTTTCTTTAATTGACTAATATACATAGTAATTGTAAAAAGGATTATTGTCTATTCAGAACCAAATATAATACTAAAGTCTCTTTAAGTGGTGCATATAAGCAAAATATATTAATACAGGAGAGCACTGATAGCAGCAATGGATTATTCTGCCAAGGAGATGTTGGCCAGGGGAAGCAAGCCCCCCAAAAGGTAAGGGCTTATTGCCTGTAAACTGGGATATCTGCAAGAAGAGAGGCTGTAAGGCCCGCCCTGCTGTCAATGACCTGATGTAAGCATGGGAGGATTGTATCGAGATCTCACTTACAAGTATAGAGTTGGTCTCTGGAATACCAGAGAGTGTTACCAAAGGCCACTGAACCAATAAACCAAATGTTGGTATCCTTGAGTCAAGAAAGACTCCTCCACCAACATCAGCTACACCTCACCTGCTTTGAGATACTGTGCAGCAGTGGAAGTCATATGTCTGTATATCCCAAATTTATTTGACTATTAGCTCTCTCCTTGGAGGAATAACTCGTGGATGTTGCCACAAGCTTATACCCTCTAGTGATTAGGAGATTTATATGGCACAGTAAGGCCTTGTCATCTTTCTCAGGGAAAAAAAAGTAATCCATGGATTAACACACCATCCAAACATCTGTGTCTATACCAAAGTAACCTACCATAGTAAATAGCAATGTTTAAATACCTATATCTAATCGCTTGTGCTTCATTAGTAGGATTGAAAGCTTATCCATGGGCAAACAGATGGCACATGAAAGGAAACAGCCAGAACTGATCAGAGTCCAAAATGACATCTCCAGACAAAGTAGATTGTTGTGCTTCTTGACCACCTGTGCCCCATCCCTAGGCCTAGGGAACAATCTGCGGAAGAGGGGAAGTGGTAGAATGTGGGGGCTGCGATTGGGGTGAACGGTAAAACTACAACAATATAGTCTGGACACTCATTTGATCAACTTGATTGAACATTCAAGCCCTTCCAGCTGGATGGTGGGAGCCTTGGGCTGTGTGGGCTAGGGCACAACTGCTTGCAAATTGGTTTTATATGAAGGATGCTTGTGCTAAAAAAAAAAA